>ML813600.1:38749-49369 GCA_009831015.1 Picea engelmannii | reverse complement strand
CATTGTCATTCCAATTCAAAAGAGAACAGGGTCGATTGGCCACAACGAATTGACTGGCTGGGACTTGCATGACTGTTACGATTTGTATCAATTCACGATTTGGGTAAATATGAAACAAAACCTTTTTTAAACATAATCCAAACCGTATCCGAGCTGGTCAAAGTCATATGTAAATAAAATTGTAACAGATAACCATCGTTTACCCACCATGTGCATCATAACCAATTCGGATCAGAACATAGATCGTGTTTCAAAATTTGAAATGCAAAACAGCTTGTGTCTATAATAGATGCAACAGAACATTCAATTGCAACCAATTTAAAACAATCAAATCCATATTATGATCAATATAATCAACATCAAATCCAATCAAAACTAAAACGATAACGAAATTTGATTTATCAAAACGAAATTATATACAACAATGCATGCTTATGTGTCAAAACCAATCCACACTATAAACAGAGTTTATGAGTGTGTCACATATAAACAGGGGACAATCATACCAGTGAGGTTTCTCGGGCTATGCCAACTTTGAATTAACGATTTCCGTAGCCGACTCGACATTCTTAAACAGAATTGAACCTGTTGTTCGCTGTTTCTTGTCAGTGGGTTGCACCTTCGCATTATGACTGGTGAGTTTTGCCACTTGATCCTCCAGAGCATGAATTCTAGATTGCAACATCGACAAATCTAGGTAGTATCTTTCCAACCATAAGCCACACTGATCGCATGGTGGAACAACTGGTTGAGAAGGAGAGGGTTTCGACGAGTCACCGAGGGTTCCACGAGGCATTTCAATGCCAGGAAAATTGGGATCATCCCGCAAACAGGGTGGTAGGTTTTTGACAAAATCATACGAAGGTTTGTGACACAGACCTTCTGAGTAGGGATACTCATTTGCAAGGAAACGTTCAATCTCCGAGTCGGAATCTTCGCTGACCACGATAGGCTCAGGGTTGATAGGGGGTCTCGGTTTATTTCTTGCCATGCGAGAGATTAATCGAGCGTTTTTCTTGCCTTTAGAATTTGCACCAGTTTTAGCGTTAGGATTTTTGGCTATAGGTTTAGGAAATTCCACATGTTGGGTCACAAAATTGGGTAGGTCCATAGGTGAATCGAGTAGGGGTTTGGGTAACAGAGTACTATAAGGAACAGGTGGTACCGACTTGCCCTCGGTTACCATAGGTTTATCAACCTGTGGTGGGGTTGAGTCTTCAAAGCTATTACGACTGAGAAAATCACTCCAACAGTCACGACATAACCCCAACTCATAAACCAAAAGCATTTTAATTAACCCAAAATGGAAGAGGCTGGTATCGGCTTGGTTGCGTTTGTACCTTTTAGCCATCTGAAACAGATTGCTTTGCAGGTAGTGAGGCATATTAAGCTCATAGCCTATAAAAACCATCAATAGACGAAGGTAATACAAGAAAACGAACCCATACCTTCCCTCGCAAGTAATGAATTGCATGGTTATCATTAGCAGGTCATGCCAGCATTGCTTTAACATATTTGCAGGCAAACCTTTGTCACAGGATTTCACCATTCGATATTGGAAGAGCAATGTCCATGGGACATCTTCCACTTTGCAATTTTTCGACCACTTTTGTCCCGTAGTAGGCATACTGGTAGCCAAGCTAAGAAATTGCTCATTAATTTCCAGTTGCACATCCCCAACCTTGGCTCGACAACCATCGAAGGTTAATGCAAATTGCCGAGCCACGCTAGGGTTATAACCATCGAATTTTCGTATGAACGGGAGCCATCCGAATTCCTCCAGGTCGCTATAAGTGCCATCGAACATCAACAATGCTTGGCAACCGTTGGGCTTGACCCTTACGACTGGAGCCATGGCTTGTGTGCATAGTAGGGTTTGTATTGAGCAATACAATACACAGAATCAAAACGTTATGGCTAACAACTGAGAACGATGAAAGGGGAGTGGATTAATTATATGCGTGCGAAGGTGGTGGGTTAGTTCACTGCCATGCAGGATAATAATGGCACAGTACAGTGCTGTTCCATCCACCATAATATCGTTTAAACCATATGTATCGGCCAACCCGACAATTTGGGTTGTGGATAATTGTATCAACTTGCCATACCAAGACCATATATTATATCAATGAGTCATTGCATAACTTAAAACCATTAAACCAAAACCCAAAGTTAACCAACGCGCCATTGCATAACTTCAAGCTATTTCCATCAAACTCATAATATTACCAATGCGCTTGTTGCACAATATATAATCAAAGTCTTATAACATTGTGACCAATGGCTTAATGAAATTGATAAGCTAAGAGGTTATGATAGTAAGGATCACATTATATAAAACAATATCAACCATGACCCTTATGAAATCAAATATAACCCTTAAATTAATATGATCAAAGTCTTATCAATCAAATTGCGTAATCAAAGTAAAAGTAGGTGAATGGAGATAGTTTGAAAGTCATTCCAACCACTTAATAGCAAACCAAAGATCAGTGATTTTCAGAATATCAATGAGAAGATCATGACAGTCCAAATAACGATGGATGAGTTTTCACGCTTTCAGTCGTGAAAACTAAATCGAAACCAATTTGCAAATGTCGCATGAAATAAAAATGTCTTCTGTATGCAAAAGGCGACAGAAATTTGAAGCTCAAGAGACATAGGTGTAGGCAGCTTTTAGGGCAATTGAAAAAATTGAATTGGCTGCCAACAATGGCGACACACTGGGAGAAGCAGTTATCTCTGTTGAAAGAGACAAATTCAGATTAGAACAACAAAGAAAAATTCAACTCAAAAACAACCATCAGAAAATCGTACAAACATCATCATTTACTATCTTTTCCAGCGATGTTTTATAGATGCAAACCAATAACAGTCTTAAGATCAGCAAGTCATGATTTTTAACGATAAAATCTTCAATACTGTTGGCATGGCCACTGCTGCCAGCGGGCATCCATAGCCTCGACAGGGTTTCCATTTAACCCACTCGAACATCTGTATCCTGTCAAGAAGTTCTAGATCAGAATAAAGGACTTAAAAGAGGTTTCTCATAATTTTTACAGATTTTCATTTACCCGACATTGCTTCACTGCCAGCAGACCTGTTCATCACCTCGACGAAGTTGTCTTGGTGCCATGCTTGCATTTACCCGCTGCCAGCGGACCTGTTCAGTATCCCGACGGGTTTACAAACACTTCCCACAGCTCTTATTAACATTTTTGTTTTGTTTTTCTTTTGTATATAGCTGAGTGGGGTGGCGCTGAAAAATCTTGATATTTTTTTTTATTTTTTTTATATTTTTTCAGACCTCATCAAAAAATTTTGACACTGTCCTTTATTCAACTCAAGAAATGTTTTATTTCTAAAACAACTTGCTATGACAGGGAGATATCCTTTTCTGAGTCATTCCTTTATGGAAAAGGGACAACGTAAAAAGATAATAGATGATCATGACAAACATTGCTCAGAGATTGAAATCAATAAACTTCTTTCAAACAACCAAAATTTTCCAACATAAACATCATTTTTTTAGAAATATATCACTGATGTTCGTACAATCTTTCAGAGGTTATTTCAGCGAAGAAATATTCCCATGATCTGAATCTGGATTGCTTAGTTACACAGGCATGCATATCTTTGAGAAAACACCAACAAAATAATCAATCCAAATCAAAATCAAAGCAAAAAGATGCAAACAAAGAAATATTTACATAATATACAAGGGTAGAAATCAAGCAAAGTATCTTTTCAGGGCTTGGCCATTCACCGGATAGGTGTCAAGCTGCCCTTCAAGATTATGCAATCGAAAGGAACTAGGACCCAACTTTTCAGCAATCAAAAATGGCCCAAGCCACAAATTTTGAAACTTGGTATGTTCACCCTTCCCTTCGTGTGGTTTGTCCCACTTTAAGACGAGATCGCCTACTTCAAAATTCCTATCAGAAGCAGAATTGGAATTGAACCAACTTTTAATCAGTTGTTGATGTTGGTCTAGTTTACGCTTAGCTTGGGTTCTTACTTCTTCTAACTTCATCAAAGCATTAATACGGCTTTCTAAAGGGGGACAATCTTTTTCTTGAACCTTTTGTGACAATTGAAGCGAAGGAAGAAGAATGCGAGGTGGCAGAATGGCTTCTCTGCCATAAACAAGAAAAAAGGGGGAGTTACCTATAGCATCTTTGGGTGTTACCCTATCAGCCCACAGTGCATTCAGCAGTGCGTGTTGCCATTTCTTGTGATTTTCAGCCACAGTTCTCTTGATAATCTTGATCAAGTTCTTGTTTGTTGATTCTGCTAGGTCGTTGCCCTGGGGGTAGTAACTAGCAGAATACTTCAGCTTTATTCCCTTCTCTAAGGAGAACTCACTCATCTCAAGAGAAGAAAAGTATGAAGCGTTATCAAAGACTAGACAATCAGGGATACCAAAACGAGTGATGATATTCGAGTTTAGAAAAGCGATCACCTGACTTATGTTAACAGTTCTTAGCGTGACGGCTTCAGACCATCGAGTAAAGTAATCAGTGGCTGTCACAATATATTTGTGTTGTTGTGAGGATGGAGGATTAATAGGACCAATGATATCAAGGCCCCATTGCTGGAAAGGAGAATCGACTGTGACGGGTTGCAAGGGGAAGGCTAATTTTTGCAATCGCCCTGATGCTTTCTGACAAATGATACATTTACGACATAAGGCATGGGCGTCCCTAAAAAGTGTTGGCCAATAATAACTGGCTCTTAAAACCTTATGAGGAGTGGTGTCGCCACCGAAGTGACCACCAGCTTCTCCTGCATGCAACTCAAGCAAGAATTTCTCTTCTTCGTCCTTTTCAAGACAACGCATCAGTACGCCGTCAAAATTCTGGCGAAACAGTATACCATTAACTAGATGAAAGGAGGCAGAATTTAGTCTCAACGCTCTTCTTTTGGCATGGTCAAGGTGACGGGGTGCTGATCCATGTTGAAGACAGTGTCTAATATTGTCATACCAAGGACTTACTAGGTTTTGTGTGCAGCAAATCAAATTTTGATCGTGTTGTTCTAGGTCTGACATATCGCTATCTTCTTACTGTTTAGTCTCCGAATCAACAACCAACTTACACAATCCTTGGCCTCTCACAATCTGTACTGGGGTGATCTCTAATTCATACTCCTGCAAGGAGGTGACATAGTTGTCTCTTTTCTCTCCTAACTCCTTTTGCACTAACAAGTTCCTAACGACAGGGTAGGGGACAATGACCTTCGTCCTTGACTTCAAAAGATATGACTGGAAATGCTTAACTGCCTTGAAGATAGCGTAGGCTTGTCGATCGACCGCTGGGTAGTTAAGTTCAGCACCTTTGAAAGCAGAGCTCATAAAGACGATATGTACTTCGTTGTTTTCGGAATTCTTCTGAGTTAGGACCGCAGCATAGGAACGATCAGAGGAAAAAGTATAGAGTGTAAAGTCTTGAGAGAAATCAGGGCTCATGAGAGACGGAGCGTCTATTATGTCCTTCTTTATATCGTTAAAATCTTGGTTTTCAGTGGGTCCCCAGTGATATTGGGTGTCTTTCTTAATCAGGTTCTGGAGAGGCCTAACCATTTCGGAGAAACTGGGGACGAATCTTCTCACGAAATTAATCTGGCCTAGGAAAGACTGCATGGATTTTTTGGAGGTAGGTGGGGAAAGTTTAGCGATGACTTGGGTTCTCTTGGGGTCAATAATCATTCCATCACTAGACACAATGAATCCTAGTAGTTTACCATGTTCTACTGCAAATATGGACTTCTTGGGGTTCAAGGAGATGCCGTATTTACGACATCGTAGCAGAACGGCTCGTAAGTGAGCTAGATGATCGTCTTTGTTTTTAGAATAAACAGTCACATAATCTAAGTAGACTACTATGGAGTGATTGATTAAGCCTCTAAAATCAATGTCCATTGCTCTCTAAAAGGTAGCACCGGCATTAATCAATCCAAAAGGCATTTTGCGATAAGCATAAGTGCCCCACGGGGTACGAAAGGTAGTTTTTAATTGGTCTGATGGAGATATCAAGACTTGGTTGTATCTAGAGAAACCATCTAGTAAGGATAGCCTCTCGGAACCAGATACTTGTTGAAGAATCTGTTCGATGGGAGGGACAGGATAATTATCTTTATCAGACGCTTTGTTGAGGTTTCAGAAATCGACACAAAGTCGAATTTCTCCGTTCTTCTTCCGCACTAGGACAAGGTTGGATACCCATTGAGTGTGTCTAACAGGAAAAAATATTTTAGCACTTAGGAGTTTATTCAATTCTTTTTGTACGGTCGGTTCTAGTTTAGGATGCATTTTCCTCAGTTTCTGTTGGAAGGGTAAGGTTTGGGGCTTCATCGGGATGACATGCTGTATAATATTAGGATCGAATGTCTTAAGATCTTCGTAAGTCCATGCAAAGACATCTTTGAATTCTTTAAAGAATTTAACAAAAGAAACTTTTTCTTGCCTAGAACATCCCAAGCCTAAGTTGATACACTGAGGATTTTCACTAGTCCCTAAATTGACTTTTTCATAAGACAATGAGGAACTGTTGGTTTTACAATTGATCGTCTTTTTAAATTTATCTTCAAAATCATAAAACTTTTCTAGTCTAACAACAGATTTGGGTATGGAATTTACCATGTCCGATAGAGCTTCAGGAGATTTCGGATTAGGTATTACCGTAAAGTCGTGCAAATTGTCGTCATGCGTTTGTTCATCTATCACAGCGCCTTGGAAGGTTTCTTCCATGTGAAGAAAGTTAATGATCTGCTGATCATCGTCAAATACTCTCCAGTTTGTGATATTGTCTGGAAGAGATGGTCGAAACAATAGCTCCACGGAGATTGCATTTGGAGATAAGCCTTCTGCAGGAAGAAGTTTAGAGGCAACATTAGAGAGTAGATCTGCTTCGACATTGTTTAATCTAGGAATGGAATTTATATTAAAAGCAGAAAATTTGTTCATTAAAATCCATACCTCAGACTAGTAAGATTTGAGATGTGGGGAAAGACAATGTATAGAATCTCTCACCTACCTGACTACTATCTCAGAGTCGCCGAATACAACCAGATTTTGAATGTTCATGTCCAAGGCGTTTCTGAGACCTTGCAGTAAAGCCTCATATTCTGCAATATTATTAGTACATTCAAATTCTAGCCTACAAACCAATAATGTTTTGTTACCTGCCGGATCTATAATGATGCAGCCTGCACCAGCTCCTTCTTTAGACTTGGAACCGTCGAAACATAAAGACCAAATTTGGTTTCCATCCGGCTCATGTGACTGTTGGATAGAAGCTGTTGGTTGCGTACATGCTTTGATCTCGGACTGTTGTTGTGCATTGTTGATATGTGAAACCTCAGCCATGAAATTTCTGAAGTAGGTGTCTATCCCTTGGACTTTGGGTGAATCCGCTGGAGGTGCATATGGTTCATTTGGGTCATTCAAGTCTGTTACTGTGAACTTGAGGTAATGCTCATGATTCACCCTGATCTTGTTGGGTTTACCATTTTCTGGAAGCCATAAGTGAGACCAGTCCATTGCGAAGTAACCATGTAGCTTCTCCGACCAGTCCCTACTCAAAAACAGACCATACACTTCTGGAATATCTACCACAATTATATCAATAACCTGATGAACCTTTGGGTTAGATGATAACCTAATCAATACATTTTTCAGCTCGCCTATAACTTTTACATCTGTTCGATCAAGTTGTATGATTTTTAAAGAAGATGGTTCTACTTCAGCGTTAATCTTTTGGCAGACTGACCAAGGGATCACATTGGACGATGCTCCTGAGTCAACCATACAATTATGCACATTTCTATTGAAGATTTCGAAAGTTAAAAGAAAAGGAGGTACATTCTTGCGAGTACTTAGAGTTGTAGCTTGTGGTTTCTTACTTGCATTTTCTAACGCTACTTTATCTACATTATTCACATTATTTACACTATTTACAGGAGTTGCAGGAAGGCTTCCTTTATCTTGAGGATCAAGATTAATTTTTGTGGAAGTCTTCTGCGGCACTTTGCTTTGCACAATCTTATTACCATTTGAATTACCATTCTTGCCATTGTCTAAAATATTTTGCAACATCTTCTGTAACAAAAATGGAAATTTCAACAACTCGTAAATAGAAATGTTAGCCCTTAGTTTTTTAAGATCTTCAACAACATCATAACCTAATTTAGGGCTAGCATTATTCTATTTAATTTCTACTGATTTAGATGGCTTTGGAAGTGAAGTTGTAGTGTTCTTGGTAGGAGGTTTGTTTGCTGTCTTACTCCTAGTGTTATAAGGGTGAACAATCTCGAAGTTAGCTTGAAAGATACTATCCGAGAAATGTCCAAAGATATTAGGATAAGACTCTTCTTCTTGAGTTGTTTCCTACTCGACTTCCTCTTGAGGGATGTCATGAGGCATCAAGTCATCTTGGGCTCCTAGAATTGTCTGGAGTGTGCATTGCAAACTTTCTAGGTTCAAGCTTTCAGAGTTTGGATTAGGTCGGTTTGTTGGGAAAGGATTTCGGAAAGGAGGTTTGTAGGGTCCTTTACTCGAAGAGGCTTCTTCAGTCGACCTTTTCAAATCTATAAATTGATTAGATAATTTTTGTACAACTTTGGTTAAATTTTCCAAATCAGAGTTTTCAGGTTGAGTTTTGTTTTGTGTAGGTCTGGGAAGAATTTCAATCTTCTTCTTGGAAGAAGAAATAGTCTCAGTTTCGCTGCTAGAAGAGTCTTTAAGACTAAGTATGTCTTTTTCAATCTGAGTAGCCTCTTCGAAGGCTTCTAACAACGTGGCCTTTTTTGATCTTTTCACCCAAATAGCTATACTTTGATGTAGAGCTTTAGTATAGTAAGCTATTACAAGGGTCTCAGCAGGCATAGAGTCTGTAGGGATTCTATTTTTAAGGGTTAAAAATCTTTGATTAAAATCTTTAACTTTTTATTTTGAGTTCATTTTTAAACTTGAAAGATCCATGACTAAGACTTTTGGAGGTTTTCCATCTCCGAATTTTTCCAAAAAGCATGACTCAAAATTTTCCCAAGATACTATGGTATGGGGCTGTTGGGCAAAGTACCAAGTAGATGCATTACCCTCAAAGGTGTAATGGAACAACCTACAGACAACATCTTCATGTTAAACGTTACGAAGTCTGATGGCTAACATAAATTTTTTGATATGGTCTTCAGCTATCTGTTTTGAATCGGGATCAAACTTAGGAAGCCATTTCTCCGGGTGCTTATGCAAAGGGTGCTGGGCTCTAGGTACAGCTACAACATCCTGGTCCAACCAAGGTCTAGCAGGGTTGTTCTGATTTTCCATCGAGGAATTATGTGTGGAAGGATGAGAAGGTGGTTTGCCTTCGTCAGAAGAGGAATCTCCTCCAGAAGAGGAAGGAGATGAAGGAGGTGGTGAAGGAGGTATCCCAGATCCTCCTGCAGCAGGATTTGTGTTTGGATCTGTTGGATTTATAGTGAGGTCTATGTCACTTAACTGTTCTCTGATGTCTGAGAAGTCTAAAGGTTGACCCCACGGGTGGTTTGGTCGCCTAAGACTTGCTAAGGCACTATGTGTTTTGATAAGAGATTGATGAACGATCTCTTGGAAATCACCACCTGTAGGATTAGAGGTTGCTGGCTCAACTGTGATCTTTGGATCTTTGGTTGAAGTAGTTGCTGTTTGAGGGGGGATATTATCTTGTGAACGGCTTCTAGTCACTATAGGTGTGCGATTAGGTGGGGGAGGAGTCTTGTGACCACCTCGTGCCATTAATTAAGTTCAGGCCCTCCTTCTAGCGCCATTTGTTGATGGGCGAAATTGACCGTCCGTCAACTGGGAAAGTGGAATCGGTCCGGGGTTGTCTAAATAACCCAAGCCGTTTGGAATGGACCACCCTGACGAGTTTAATGGCTCCGTTGGCCGCTCTAAGGTCTTCTATGAAAACCAAAGAGAGAATTGATCTGAGCTAAGTAATCTAAACAAACTAAATTAAATAAAACTAATAAAACAAACTAATATTAAACTAAAACTAAATATAACTATTCTAACTATTATATACAATCCACTAATTACTATTGTAATAAATCAAATCAACTATGTAATTATCAGCTGCAATATTACTTATTCACAAATGTACATTATAAACAATCTACAGATTTAATTAAAACCTGCAAAACTCATGTGTTTTCTGCCCTAAGACAGCCAAGAATCTCTTTTTGATTTTTTATATTTTATGAAAAGAAATAAACATTACTGAAATTAAACGATCTAATATATTTATTGAAATTAAACAATCTAATATAAATCTAATTAAAATTATATCTGAATTAAACTACTTAATGAAAACAGTAAACAAAAGACTAATTGACCTGGAAACGCTCCAAATATGCCCTGTGTATGATGACTTCTAAGCTGGTTGGAGGAAGAAATTCACACCGGTTAGTCCATAAGATTATCGAAAACGATAGGTTGTGCTGCTTCTTGAAGTGTTTTACAGGACAAACAAGACATAAAAGAAAATCATAACAATCTTATGATTATAAATTCCTGCAATAAGGGAAACCTGTTATGCGAGGACTTATATATAACAATTCAATTCATGAAGAAGATAAACCTGT
>ML813600.1:24806-35963 GCA_009831015.1 Picea engelmannii | reverse complement strand
AGCTATTTCCATCAAACTCATAATATTACCAATGCGCTTGTTGCACAATATATAATCAAAGTCTTATAACATTGTGACCAATGGCTTAATGAAATTGATAAGCTAAGAGGTTATGATAGTAAGGATCACATTATATAAAACAAGATCAACCATGACCCTTATGAAATCAAATATAACCGTTAACTTAATATGCTCAGAGTCTTATCAATCAAATTGCGCAATCAAAGTAAAAGTAGGTGAATGGAGATAGTTTGAAAGTCATTCTAGCCACTTAATAGCAAACCAAAGATCAGTGCTTTTCATAATATCAATGAGAAGATCATGACAGTCCAAATAATGATGGATGAGTTTTCACGCTTTCAGTCGTGAAAACTAAATTGAAACCAATTTGCAAATGTCGCATGAAATAAAAATGTCTTCTGTATGCAAAAGGCGACATAAATTTGAAGCTCAAGAGACATAGGTGTAGGCAGCTTTTAGTGCAATTGAAAAAATTGAATTGGCTGCCAACACCAAGCCGTTCCAGCTTTCTGGCAATGAGCACAAGATTAGAAGAGCCCTAACCTCATCATCAAAGTCCACTTTTACAGAACTTAGTTGATTAGTAACCGTATTAAATTCATTTAAATGATCTGCAACAGACACACCTTCTGACATCTTCATATTAAATAATATCTTCATTAGAAATACCTTATTAGACACCGAGGGTTTTTCTTACAGTTTAGCCAATGCATCCATCAGATCCTTCATAGTCTTTTCTTTCGAAATATTGAAAGCCAACGACACTGCCAAGCTCAGCCGTATTGTTCCTAGAGCCTTTCTGTCAAGAATCTCCCATTCTTCATCCTTCATGGCCATTGACTTCTTTGCTACTATGCCCAATGGTAGGAATAGATCCTTCTTATTTAAATAATCTTCTATCTGCATATTCCATAACTGGTAGTTTTGGCCATTAAATTTCTCGACCCTAAACTTTCCATCTTTCGACATTTCTCCCACTCGAACCAGGAACCCTCTTTTCCTGCGAGTTACCTTTCAATCTGATACTAGTTGTTAGAAAAAAAGGACCGCAGAGGAATAAAATAAAACAAATGCGGAAACAAAACACAAAAGATACACAATACAATAGAGACACAGATTTACGTGGTTCACCCAGTGTGGGCTACGCCCACCAGAGAAATTTCCAGGTCCTTCCTTTATTATTATCTAGCAAATTAAGGGATACAACCTACAACAAAACTTGCTGTAACTTCCTCTTCTTTCTCTCACAGTATCCTCTCTCAGAATACAATACTCGCCATAATGCATAGCCGCAATACATTTCCCTCATAACAGAGGGTTGCCTTCTAGGGTAAAAAACCCTAACATAATTTCTACTGTTAGATCTGTGACCTTATAATGAATGGTCCATATTTACAATGAAATTACAATATACATTTACAAGGCAATTTTTCCTTTGGGGCTTCACCCCCGTATCCCCAACGGGGGACGCTGCCCCCGAATCCCCGCAGAGGGGGTACTCCCCCTCTACACTCCCCTGTGTGAAAGAGTGTACATACTTCTCGAGTGTAAATTCTTCATGGGGTATAAACATGGCTGAAAGCAAGGACCTCTGAATCAGGAAGATAATCAAGCTCCACAACCAACAAAAAACTTCGCTTCTCAATGACAACAAGGGTTAGATCTCGGTTAGCTTACACGGAAGATGCACCTTTTCCTATCTATTTATGATTTTTCGAGATCACACAGGGCGCGGGGAAAAGAGAATACACAGATCTAAAAGAGTAGCAACCCGAAAAAAAATGCAAAACCGAAATAAAACCAAAATACTTCTCTGCAAATTTTTAAAAAAAAGCGTATTCAAACTTTATACCTCCGGTTATGACTGTAATGGCTGTATCTTGGGAAAAAAAAACCTTTTAGAGTGAAACAAAAAGTGTTCCTGAATGAAACGAGTGATCCGAACTCAATGGAATAATCGTATCAGCCCATAAATGCATGAAAATGATAGAAAATGGAGATGAGACAAATCGACTTCACTATTTCGATCTACAACAGGAGCGGGTCTTAAAACAGGCTCTGATACCATGTTCGACAACACAGGTATTCCAATAGAGGATGAACACCTTCAGTAACCACTCACATAACCATATCAAAGATCAACACACCGATGTTTTCACGTGGTAATACCCCTACGAGGAAGCATCCATGGCCCCAAACAATGCAACCACTTGGAGCACTTTATTAATGCAAAAGAAAAAGATTACAGAGAGATTTTACAATAGAGTTTCTCACAATCGATCATCGACAAATGACCCTCCATGCTCTTTAAATAGTTTTCATGGACCAATCGGGTGTTAATACACGAATCAATGGCTGTTAAGATTGAGGAGAGTATGAATCGTCGGATCACTCTATGTTGGGAACATATCGTGACCATCAGATTTCCTAACTACAAATGCATACTAAAGAAATACACTAAGAAACATAGTTTTACCTAACGACATATTAGACCAAGTATATCTTAACTAACTCCTAAGTGTCTAAATATCCTAACACATAGAGGTTCAACAGAATAGGGAGAACCTGGATCAGAAAGATGTTATTTATCAGAGAAAAGTTAAAGAAACTTTTGATAAGAAGACAAAAAATGATATTTTTCAAGAAGGATATCTTGTATTTAGGTGAGATTCTAGAAGAGAGGACAAATATAAACATGGTAAGTTTGACAATTTATGGTATGGTCCTTTCAAAATAGCTAAGGTCATGAACAACAATACCTTTCTTTTACACAATTTGGATGATAGTGAGATTTTGGGAGGTCCAATAAATTGGAGATTCCTAAAACATTACTTCTTTTAAAAATCAGTCAGAAAGTTCAGTTTGTACAATATGATTTACTTTTGGTATGTTTAATATCAAAAAAAGACTCCATATACCCAATGGAAGTGCTTCTCTACAATTTTGTAGTTTTGAATAAAAGATGACAGAGCAAGGAAATAAAGTGGAATAAGAGGGATATGAAGGCATTGGTCAACAAGTTCTTAAAGTTTCACCATGAAACTTTATCCCCAAAAGGAGCCAGTGTTAGTCCTTAACTTTGTTTTTGACTGTTGGATTTCCTTAATCCCTGTTCTACCCATTTTTCATATTTTTTATTAAACTTTTATTTTTTCCCTTTCTTGGCTTGAAAGTATGTTTCCATTCTTTTTCTGCATGTTTTAAATGTTTTGAAGTAATTAAAAGTTAGGATATAACATGGTAAATTATTTTCACCACATCATATGTCCTTTTTCCCTCATTTAAATTTCAAAATTTCCAAAGTGGAAAGGGCATTACAAGAATAAAACTATTCTTGTAGTGCCAGGAGCAATTATAGTTGTGCATGCACCATATTCTTGAGATTGTGTGAAAACGTACATAATTATTGTTATAAGATCTACATATCTTGTTATGATCTATATCAGGTCATGTTTTGCAGTGATGAAAACTCATTCGAAGGATTAGGTTGTACATGCCAGTTTGATATCAAATCACCATTCCCAATTATCATTCTCAATGTATGAAATCACAATCTATCTATTTTATTATGTATATTATTTCATGCATTCTCTATAGGTAAAATAATAGCTCCCAGAATTCAACAGTTTTCAAAAGCTGGTGATCGAACCCTAAACATTCTAAAAAATCTTCAGTAGAGTTTTATCAGTGTCATGGCACCAAAGAAGAGCGGATAGATAATCAGGTTAGAGCCAGAGGGGATTGAATTACTTGAAGCTTATCCTCAGATGGCACATAAGTTTAAATATGTAGGCTAGTTCGATTTCTTCTCAACATTTCACGGTCATGATGATAAGGTTTCGATTATCTTTGAACAAAATTTCGATGGTTTTGAAATAGTTGTGGGTAGACTCCTCATACATGTGATAGAGCACTCTATAGAAAAAACATGCAGGTTACCAGTATACAGAGAGAGGTGGTGGAAGAAAGAAACATTAGTAATGGAGTTTGTTAACCAGTTTTTTGATCCCAAAAGGACAAAACCCTAATTGGAGCCAAGGAATCCCACACAGTTGGGTGAGGAAGGAATGTAAAACCTCCCTCATGATCATTCACAGGTACATCACATGTGAGAGACATTTTTCTCTAGTTCATCTTTATCATATGAGGTTGCTAATCCATGTGAATGGTGACTATCCTCTCAATTTTCCCTATTTATTATTGAAAAACCTATCTAAGATGTATAAGAGAATTCAGACACATCCTGCAACAACAAAGAAAAGTTTTTTTCACCAAGGGTTGATTAAAACATTGGTAATATATGCTTTAAGTGAGTTTCAAAGGTCTTGGGACTGGTTAATTTAGTCACTAAAACCTAAACAACAGGAACCTAAGTCTAAAAATATTAGGGAAAAGAAACCTGGAAAAGGTAAAAAGGCCTCTCAAACCACTAATTATTTTTTGAAAGAGAGCTCCCCTGGAACCATGGTGACTCGTTCTAGTAAGTGAAAATTATAGACACAACATGGAATTGAATATTTTCCTAGAGGTGAACCTAACAAGAAGATCACTAAGGGTCGAAGAAATAATCTTAAACTTGGTAAAGAACTTGATGTTCAAACTGATCTAGATATAAAGAATGAACCTGATGAACTGGATGAACTGAAGACCATACAACAAACCCACTCAAAAGACCAACCAAAAAGAAGAAACAATTTATTGGGAAAAAGGTTGCATAGGGTAAGAAAATGAGCAAGAAAAAGGAACTTGTATCTAACTACCCTAAAAGAACTACTACCCAGGCTGCAAACAAATTTAGGTTAAAATCAAAGGTTATGTTTCATGCTTCTATCAAGAAGGAAAATCTAATTATTGTTGAAGACAATTCAGAAGACACTATGGAGGAATTTGAGAGATAGACCCTTTCATATTCTTCACACAGGTTAAAGGAGGAATATGAATAACAAAGAAAAAAACATGAGAAAGGAAAACAAATTTCACAATATTCAAGGAGACCTATAACTAGGGCAACCAAAAGGTCAGTTTCAGTCCCTAAAACTACACTCAAAGGAACATATGTAATTGATGACGATGTTAAATTGGAAAATGATTCCTTTCCAGAAATAAACCAGCTACATGATGTTCCAGAAATCAGAGAATAAAAAAGTACTCAAGAAGAGGATCTTCGCACTGGGTTGTCCTCGAAATATGAAATTAAATTAAGAAAACCTCGAACCTCCATAGATTTGAATCTACCTGCTCTAGTAGAAGAACACTGTAAGAACCATGAATTAACAAAACCTAATAAAATTCATACAATTAAACATAAAATTTCTTTCAATGCATAAGTAATTCATTAATCATCATATAAGCATTTAATAGTCAGCATAAATTAAATTTATCCACAACATGAAAATAAATCACATAATCATCATATAACCTAGCAAATTCATAAATAAAAATACCTCTGCTTTATGCTAAATTCCCGCTTATCTGGTTGTCCTCCCTGCTGCTCTGTCCAATCTCTGCCTGATGCTCTAACCAAACCTTGCCCAAAACTGAATAACCACCCAGCCAGCTAGGAGCAGCCTATCCATCTCCCTAGCTCTAGGATTCCATGAGGATTCCTAGCCCCTGAGCCCAAAACTCCCAGCAACCTGGTGCCCCCTGCAACAGTTCACCCAAACTCCAAAACCAAGCTCCCAAAACCAGAAAAATATCCAATAGCCAAAAATACAGTCCTCTCCTCCCAATTTTTCATAATCCTCCCCTTCCTGAAGGCCTCTACCCAGTTATATCTTTCCCCATTCACCGAATTCCTACCCTCCTTTAGTGCCACCCACCTTATCCCTCCATTTATTACCCTATCCTTCCGTTTATTACCTTATCCCATGTCATATGTAAAGTTTCATAATGATTAAATTAAAGTTATTAAACCCTTTAATTCTTTACCCAAATCATTGAATGTGTAATATTATTATTAAACAATCAATAAATAAATAATATTATTAATAGTTAATCATTACTTAACTAATACACAATAAGATAATTAATTATTTAATTAACTATACTTAATAAACCCTATGTATCTATTTAACTGGGGTTGCTACATACACCCACCCTTCAGGAAACTTCATCTCGAAGTTAAAGTATTCTATGATACAAGGGAAAAGAAACATGGTCCACACATTCATAACAAATAACCGTCATTATTAGTAAGTAAGACAAGAAACTCATTCGTACTAGTGTACATGCGCAAGAAATGCATGTGTAGCTAGTACATACAAGTCTCGTGCATGTACTAATAATCAATAACTATCACCCTTATAGTAATTTATGTATGCATCCAATCCAATCAACTAGACTATTCTTTTATAAAAGACAATAAACCAATCAAATGTTTGTGAAATCCTTTAATTACAATTATCTAGTTCAACAATTTTATTTATACAACTATGGTTTAGTTACATAATTATGAATATTCATATATACACATTTTCTTTTTAGAAGGGAAAAACAATAAATTCCACCATAAGACAAATCTCCATACTTTCTCAACTATTTCTACTCATCCTTCCTCCCTAACTTACTTCCATCTTCATTTCTATCCTTCCTCTGTTGGACTATCTTGGAGCATCAACTATATTGACCTAACTCCAAATAGAACCTGTAAGAGGAAGTGTCACTATCTCGACCAAGCTTCCCTAGCAGGCAATTGACAATCATCATCACACGTCTAGGGGAGCGTGAGCTAACACCATCCTCCCATGACTTCAGGTTTTGGAGGATACATTGTGGGAAATGCCTCCACCCCTCCTAATCATAACTAGGGTCCACACCCTACCATGGAATATATAGTGGCACTGTGTTGTTGGGAGTTTTGTCATCGTTTATTCAGTTTTGGGCAGTCTCATCACCTGAAATCCTGCACTGGTCCACATATCATAGCAATGCATCCAAACCAATATAATTTCACATACAAAGATTCATACCATAATGTTTCTCGGCTAGTGGTCATGAAATCCACTTTCATCAACATTATCCCTTGGCTATTTCATAGCCCATAACCTGCAGATTAGTCTGTAACACAAACTCATACATTTCTATGTATTATCATTATGTAATTGCATACAATCATCATTTCAATTAGGTATCCATGTACCAACAACTTAACATCAAAGTTTTCAAGTTAGAAATAGATCTCATAATATCCCATAATTCTATTTCGACACCCATTCATGAAATTATCATTTACCAAATAGATTACATCATATCACATCATCATTCAAATAGCATTTAAATCTTCATAGGATTCTCATTCACACAATATATTGCATCATATCCATCATTATTCAAATACATATAACATTCATAAAGGTTCATACGTCTTAAAAGTTTAAGTGTATCATTTAATAGTTTCACCGTGAGTAGAAAATAAAAGTGTAGGCCTTAGGTAATCCTGGCTATCAAAGTCAAAAGGTGGTGTTACATACACCCCACCTCCGAGAAACATATTCTCGAGGTGGTAAAAAAAGTGAGGGATAGTCTCGTCGTAGTGTCTTGGCGTCTTCCCAAGTAGCAGATCCTAGACTATACTTGTCGCATTGGACCTTAACTTGGTCTACCAGACGGTTCCTGAGCTATCGGACTCTACAGTCCAATATGTGTAATGGTTCTACCATGAGAGTTCCCACGTCCGATACCTACAATTCCTTCCAATTTAATTTATGTGATTCATCAGCAACATAATGACGTAAAATAGATACATGAAAAACATTATGAGTTTTATGCAAGTGGGGTGGTAGTACGAGACAATAGGCAATGGGTTCAATTTTCTCTTGGATTATAAACGGTCCTATAAATCGAGGTGACAAGTTTGTCCCCTTCTCGAACTATATGGTACTCTTATTAGGCCTGATACGAATGAAAACCTGGTCTCCCACTTCATAACTTCGGTCGGTCCTATGTGCATCCACATAATTTTTCTACCTATCTCGTGCTTCCTTTAGTCTTTGCCTAATTTGAATAACCTATTCCTCCATCTCTTGAATCAATTCTAGCCCAACTATTACTCGGTCTTCTAATCTTTCCCAAATCAATGGTGTTTTGCATGGCCTTCCATACAGAGCTTCATAGGGTGGCATTCCGATGGAGCTATGAAAACTGTTATTGTAGGCAAACTCTACCAAAGGTAGGTACTTCTCCCACTGGGTTTGATTATCCATGACATACATCCTAAGCATGTCTCCCATGACTTGATTCACCCTCTCAGTTTTTCCATCTGTTTTAGGGTGATAAGCTGTGCTTAAATTCAATTGAGTCCCCAATGCTAACTGGGAACTTGTCCAAAACCTAGAAGTGAATCTGGAGTCCCTATCTGAAATGATCTTCTTAGGTATACCATGAAAATGGATAACCTCGCTTACAAATACACGTGCCACATCAGTGACATCGTAAGTGTCTCTAACCAGAATAAAATGAGCACTCTTGGTTAACTTATCCACTATCACAAGAATGACATTGTGTCTATGAGATGTGAGCGACAACCCTACAACAAAATCCATGGAGATGACTTCCCACTTGGACCTAGGAACATCATGTGGTTGTAGGAGGCCTGCCGGTTGATGGTGGTTGGCTTTCACTTGTTGACACTCTAGACACTTAGCGACGAAATGGACTACATCATGCTTCATTCCTACCCAGAAGAAAAGTTTCCTCATGTCTGCATACATTTGTTTCACACCCGGATGCGCACAATAAAGTGCTCTATGGGATTCCTTCAGTATGGTGCTTCGAATATCCCCATCTTCAGGGATGTACATCCTTCCCTTATATCTTAATAGTCCATCTTCTTGCAAACTATATCCTTCATACTTTGGATCTAACTGCCTCCCACTCTGGAGGTTTGAAGTAACCTTTAAATACCAACTGTCTCCTTGGAGTTGTGTCAACAAACATTCTCTCAGATTGACCTTTAAGGGTACCAAGGAGAAGACACGTGGTCTCCTACTCAAGGCATCTGCGACCACATTTTCCTTTCCCTTGATGTATGAAATACCAAAATCGTACTCACTCATAAACTCACTCCATCGCCTTTACCGGGCATTCAGAGCCATTTGAGTGAAGAGATGTTTTAAACTTTGATGGTCCATTTTGAGCTTAAAGTTTCACCCCACAAGATAGTGCCTCCAAAGTTTCAAAGCTAGTATTACAAATGCCAACTCTAAGTCATGAGTAGCATAAATCTATTCGTGTTTCTTCAACTTACTTGATGCATAATCTATCACTCCTCCATCCTACATTAGCACAGCCCCCAACCCTTGCTTCGAGGCATCCGTGCAGACTGTGAAGTCCTTTTCCATATCCAACACTTGTAGAATTGGCGCACTAGTTAGTAACCTCTTAATCTCAATGAATGCACTATCACATTCTTCCATCCATTCATACCTGACCCCCTTGCACTGCAAAGTGGTGATGGGTTTCACTATTCTTGAGAATCCTTCCACAAATCTCTAATAATAACCTGCTGGCCCCATGAATCTTCTCACCTCATGGGCATTTTTTGGCACTGGCCACTCCATAATGGCCTTTACCTTTTCTAGGTCCATAGAGATTCCTTCACTGGAAATGATATGACCTAAATAGTGGATCTCTTTCTAGAAGAAGGAACACTTTGACAACTTTCCATACAATTTATTCTCTCTAAGGCAGGACAACACCACTCGCAAGTGTTCTTCATGTTCTCTTTCGTTCTTGGAATATATGAGGATGTCATCTAGAAAGACTTGAACAAAACTATCTAAGTACTTCCGAAATACACTGTTCATGAGGCTTGTGAATACTGCTAGTGCATTGGTCAATCCAAAAGGTACTACGACAAACTCGTAATGTCCAAACCGAGTTCGAAAGGCATCTTTAGGAATATCACCTTCCTCAATCCTTAATTGGTGATACCCTAATCACAAATCAATCTTTGAGAATATCGTTGCTCCTTTCATCTGATATAAGAGGTCATCTATCCACGACATTGGGTACCTATTTTTCACTGTAGCATGGTTCAAGTCCCTGTAATCTATACACAATCATAAGGAACCATCCTTCTTCTTTACAAAAATTACTGGTGCACCCCAAGGTGAGACACTGGTTCTTATTAGCCCTAATTCCAGTAACTCTTTCAACTGCATTTTCAATTCACAAAGTTCCAGCGCTGTCATCTGATACAAAGTTTTGGAAATTGGTTCTACACCAGGTTTTATCTCAATAGTAAAATTGAGCTCCCTCTTAGGAGGTAACCCTGGTAACTCGTTTGGAAAAACATCCTTAAATTTTGACAATACCGGGTACTGATCTAAGGAGGGTCCCTTCCTTTCATTCACTACTTCAACTACATATAGTCGACACCCTTGCCTCAAGCATCACTTAACCTTCATATTTGAGATAAAGCGTAATGACACCTTTCTTTGTACCCCCTGGATCTCTAATGGTCTTCCTTCATCGTCGACACAAGGCACCCTTTTTGCGAAGAAATCTACCAAAGCTCAATGAGATTCTAACCAATTCATTCCAATGATTAGATCGTATGCCCTGAGAGCAGTGACGTATACCTTCAACTTGGTAGTACACACTCCCAGGTCTACTATACAATTATCAATGCTAGGTCCTAGCACTTGCTTTTCCCTCGAAGCCATCTCGACTTGTTTAAAGTCATCGTGCTCATAGGCTGCCAACCCACTCTTTTCTAATGCAGATGGTGAAATGAAACTATCTGTCACACTAGAATCAAATAAAATATTAACATTGATATGATTTAGCATACCTGATAACTCCACCACTGTGGATTGATGCTCGGCCTAGTGATTATTAACCGTTGCATAAATATGGTGGCTTCTACTTACTCTTCCCATCGGGGCATTTCCTTCTCTATGCACAAATCCTGATTGCAACTCTAGGCAGTCACACTGGTAATGAGGTCCTCCACATCCCCAATAGGTAACATGGGATTGAACCTGTTGGAAATACTAAAACAACTGAGAGGGGGGGTGAATCAGTTGTTTATAAGCTTAAACAATTTTATACCTTTTAAATAATTATTAAGATTTCTTCATGTGTCATCTACCAACATACAACATATGGATAGTAAGAGTAAAGATCATCAGT
>ML813599.1:250330-268585 GCA_009831015.1 Picea engelmannii | reverse complement strand
GTCACCCAACCGAATAACCACCCTTTTGTCATATAAAGGAGTTTTTGGGGTCTCATTCCTAAGCCAAGCATAAGAACAATGAAACTCTGCCCATTTCACATCCCCTCCTTACCCCAAATAATTGCAGCCACCTTGTGAGAATTGCATCAGAATTTTCCATTTTGCCCTTTTTCCTCCATTGTAAGCCCATTCCATTTCCTTAGAAGAAGTGTGAGAGAAGAAAGATACGTGGAAGCGCAATTGGAGCTTGGTGAAGAGGATCCCATACCAGGTTCATGGAGCAGTCGCCGACCTTTGTTGTAAGTAAACATTGTGATATCAATAAAAGGAATACTTTTTTTGTCCTGAAATATGATGTGTCAAATATTTGTGTTTGATTTATGTTTTATGCTAACATCTAACCCATGATTTATATATGAGATGCATGTTTATAGTTTCTTGTTTATCTGTTGTGAATGCAGGCCAACCTTAGGAGGAGGCTTGTAGTCAGTGGAGCTATCGAACACGAGAGGATCGACACCGGACGCAGACTAAAAGGTAAAGTTACCAGATCTTTTCACTTTGTATTTCATGTATGAATGTGGGGTATATTCGGGGTAGTTAGAAAAGTAGGATACTTTTAGATGGTTAGATCTGCCTACATGTTGAACCCTAGTGTAGTCCATAGGGGGCTTTTCTCGCTATAGCAAGGGCCCATAAATAAGAATAGTAAAGGATGATCCCGCTTCGTACATTGGTGAAGATTTGTAATAAATTTCGGCCATCAGATGCTCTTATGACCTCACACATTATGGGGCATCTGTTATAGCCCTAAATTGCACCATACATGCATACCTGGCATCAGGCCCTCTTACTTGCTATTTTTTCCAAGCCATCATTGAGCAACTCTTCTTAAAAACACTATTTTTGAAGATGTACGTGCCCTGCACCATTACTGCCCACGTACACACGCTTGTTGCACCACTATAAATCGCGTACATACGATAGTTGCACCATTACAGCCCGTGTATACCCACAAATGTTGCAAAAATTAAAAAGTTGCAAGGAATTCATTGAGATTACGAGCTATTGGGTAGTTTCCCAACTGTCCCATCGCCTATAGCCCGTCACCCTACTGAATAACCATCCTTTTGTCATATAAAATGAGGTGTTGAGGTCTCATTCCTAAGCCAAGCATAATAACAGTGAAACTCTGCCCGTTTCACATCCCCTCCTTGCCCCAAATAATTGCATCCACCTTGTGAGATTTGCATCAGAATTTCCCATTTTTCCCTTTTTCCTCCATTGTAAGCCCATTCCATTTCCCTAGAAGAAGTGCGAGAGGAGAAAGATACATGGAAGCGCAGTTGGAGCTTAGTGAAGAGGAGCCCGGACCAGGTTCGTGGAGCAGTCGCCGACCTTTGTTTTAAGTAAACATTGTGATATCAATAAAAGGAATACTTTTTCTGTCCCAAAATATGATGTGTCAAATATCTGTGTTTGATTTATGTTTTATGCTAACATCTAACCCATGATTTATATATGAGATGTATGTTTGTAGTTTCTTGTTTATCTATTTTTGAATGCAAGCTAGCCTTGGTAGGAGGTTTAGTTAGCAGAGCTATCGAACGCGAGAGGATCGACACCGGACGCGAAGTAAAAGGTAAAGTTACCTGATCTTTTCACTTTGTATTTCATGTATGAATGTGGGGTATATTCGGGGTAGTTAGAAAAGTAGGAAACTTTTAGACGGTTAGATCTGCCTACATGTTGAACCCTAGTGTAATCCATAGGGGGGTTTTCCCGCTATGGCAAGGGCCCATAAATAAGAATAGCAAAGGATGATCCCAAACCTTTGTTGAAGACTTCAATACAAAGACCTAAATAAATGGCAAAGGAATTTGTTAGACACGTAATCCTTTGTGGTTATGTTACTTGTAACTATAATGTAAATATGAAGAGTCGTAAGTGATAAGAACAGTCACCCGTTGGGGAAGACCAAGAGTCATTTTGGTTATGTATATATGCACCTATCTAGCTAATGCAAATCATCAATGTGGAGTTATCTTTTTTTCCATTCCTGGCCTAACAATGGTATCTGAGCTAGCGCCACTAACTCCATGAGTAGATTGCATGCCCTGGCATTTTCTCAATCTATTGAAATTCCCTAGTATTCCCTCTGTGCTCTGGTCATTTCAGTCTTCTAGTCTACGCTCTTGACATTCTAGCCTGCTAATCTTCTCAGGTTGTTGGATTTCCTCATGCAACTCTAGACGAAAACGCTAACCCTAAAACCCATTCATACATGCCTTTCTCACTGCATTGCATTAGAGAGAATCAACTCGACTTTTGTTGGTGAAGTTCACCCTCGATCCATGTCCAGCCTCGAACCTAAACCCCATTTTTTTTATTTGTGGCCTGCCAAAATACTTCTCCATGCTACTCGCGTTCCTCGCTTGAGTGAACCATCTGTCGATGCCTTTCTGCATATTTTGAGCTCACTGACAATTTCAATCTATACTCATCCCAAGACAACCATGGCCTCCACGGTTATAGCCCTTCTCCATTCTGTTGGTGACTTGTCACACCCATTCAAGCGCGACCTCATAACCAGATGCAAACCCTAATTTACCCTTGTGAGCTCCTATCGAAAGAACCTTGGGCATGTATGAGAATAGTAAGGGAGTCGATCCGTCATATAATTGTTGCATCATTGAGTATTGAACAACTATACATTTGTTGGTGTACTCCACATCATTCACTGTTTGTTGGTATATATCCATTCGTTATTATAGACATAATACTTTTTATATTACATTTATTTGTTGATTGATATATATATATATATATATATATATATATATATATATATATATATATATATATATATATATATATATATATATTCATTCACTACTAGTGAAAGATTACATCCATTCACTGTTAATGAATAGTGACATGCTTGTTATGCTTGTTACACATATGACATCATATTACAAATCCATTCGCCTTCACTATAGTGGTGTCAGAACTCTCTGGATTCCATTTTAATTTAACTGGTGCACTTTGACAAAGATTAATGATCTCAATCTTTGTAGTGCTGGTATATGAGAAATATTACTTATTTTTTGTATTGCAAATAATATGATGCTTCTTATGGTTTATGAACGCCTATGAAAAATGGAGATAAGTAGCTCATTACCATATTTAAAAACAATGTTATTTCATTCTAGCAAAGGATAAGATATATTTGCATAAGTTTCATAGTACTTTCATTTGCTAATCTGTGTAAATACAACAGAAGACAATGCATTCTCTTCCATCTACCTCTGAACAACATAGAGGCAATAAGAGAAGACACATAAAGAAGAATCTCAGAGGCAAAGGGGGTTGGCATAATCCCTGAGAAAAATATGACCTTCATTGTATTTGTTGTGAAATGAATGGATCACATGAAGCCTCAGACTGCAGAGTTCCATGGAAAAAGATCAAAACAGGTAGAGATAGAACCTCAGACCTGGTGAAAGATAAAGCACCTGTTCATTATGTTTTTTCCTATTGCAATATAAGAGTAACTGAAGTTCTATTTAATACTTAATTTTCTTCTTAGGGATATGCATGGCTTCTTGATACAAGCGTGACCTCCCACGTGACATTTCGAAGAGATTTCTTTGAATAATTTGATGACAATGTAGATGACGTAGTGTACTTTGCAGATAGATCTAGTCTCATGCCTTCGTGTATGAGCACCATCATGCTTAAGTTGCATCCTATTTTATTTTGTATAATGTACTATAGCTTCCTGAGCTATAAAGAAGCTCGTTGTCCCTTGTGCACATCAGAAAACAAGGCCACTCCATTTGTATGTTTGGTGGTAAAGTTGAGATGAGGAAAGATTCTGACAACATGGTTGTCATGACCAGAATAGAAGATGGAAGACTGTTGAAGTTGAATGGGACATATTCCCATACACACATTGTTGCATACCTCTCTCATCATGACTCAGGTATAATTCCATCTAGTCTTTTGGGGCATGCTAGATTTGGTCATATCAATTATGACAATCTTCATTTATTGAAAAATATTGGTGTTTTTAGTCTCCCTACCATCCCTAGAAAATTGAAACAACGTGATGATTTTATTCTTGGGAAGCATAACAAACAACCTTTCCATGATTCTACTTCCAGAGCATGTAGAAGACTTGAACCAATTTATTCTGATTTATGTGTCCCTATGCATGTTCCTTCTGCAAATGGAAACAAATATATCACAAATTTTATTGATGATTACACCAGAATGTGTTGGGTGTATTTGTTGAAAGACAACTCACAAGCTTTTGAAACTTTTTAAAATTTTCAAGTATGGATTCAAAATGAAGCTTAGTCTCGTATTGGCTCTCTTTGCATTGATAATGGAAGATAATATAATTCTAATGAATTTGAAAGCCACCTCTGCCAACATGGGATCAAACATCAAACCACAGTTCCATACAATCCCCAACATAATGGTGTTGTTGAACGAATGAACATGACACTTCTAAATATGGTTCGTTCCATGATGTTTTTCAAGAATGTTAAATTGATGTTTTGGGTTGATGCAGTTTATGTCAAAAACATGTGTCCATCTCATGCTCTAAAAAACAAGACTCCATATGAAATGTGGTATGGCCACATTCCTTCAGTGAGGCATCTTAGGGTCTTTGGTTCCACCTACTATGCCTTGATTCCTAAGGAGAAAAGAAGCAAGCTTGATGCAAGGAGTGAGAAGTGTATCTTCTTGGGGTACTCAAATACCACCAAGGGGTATCGTCTTTATGATGAGACAAACAAGAGGTTCATCCTTTCCAGAGGTGTGATCTTTCTTGAATCCACCAAGAAAGACAAAATTGTTGAGAGGCAGCTTGATCATCTGAACAGATTCGCTCGTGTAAAACATATCATGAATTTGATGATGAGATTCCACATATTGAAGGGGGATCCCTATATTGGGTCAATCTTTGTAATAT
Organism: Picea engelmannii; assembly: GCA_009831015.1. Lineage (NCBI taxonomy): Eukaryota > Viridiplantae > Streptophyta > Pinopsida > Pinales > Pinaceae > Picea > Picea engelmannii. The sequence goes on along the minus strand of ML813599.1, from coordinate 263,601 downwards.
CCTTGTGTAGAACCATCTCCCTCACATGAAGAAGTTCACACCACTTCATCAAAACCTAAAGTTCAGTTGGATGATGTGATCGAGAGGATTGAAAAGTCAAGACTTGATGAGAACTCAACACCATCTCAATCATCCAAGAAACCTGAACCATCTAACAAAGGTCCACCAAAATGGCTCACAAAAACACTTCAAAGTATTTATTCTGATGAGATCGGAAAGACAGGAACCAAATTGTCCTCAAAACAAGATGGAGGTAATGTAGATAATTCAAACTCAGGTGATGTAGAAGATATGGATGTTTCATATGATTGTGAGTTGAATTTATCTACTAACCATGAACCAAATTCCTTTAAATAATACACTTCTCATGATGAATGGAAAGAATCCATGTAAAATGAATATGATGTTGTCATAAAAAATGGGACATGGAAGTTGGTGGACCCTCCATATGGAACCAAACCGATTGGCTGCAAGTGGGCATTCAAGAACAAGTACAGATAAGATGGCTCACTTGACAAGCGAAAAACAAGGCTCATGGAAAAAGGATTTGCACAAAAAGAAGGTGTGGATTATGAGGAGAATTTTTCCCCCACAACAAAATGGGCTACCATCTGCACTCTATTTTCCATGGCAGCACAAAATGGATGGAAAATTCATCAAATGGATGTGAAGACTGCTTTCTTGAATGGAGACTTGAAAGAGAATGTGTCCATGTCTCAACCATAAGGATTTGTTGTGAAGGGACAAGAACGTAAGGTATGCAAGCTCATCAAATCCTTATATGGATTGAAACAAGCACCATGAGCATGGTATGAAAAGTTAACTGAGCATCTTCTGAAATTAAATTTCAAGCATTTCAATCTTGACGATGCAACTTTGTTTGTCAATAAAGTTGGAAAAATTGTTGTATATATTGTAGTATATGTAGATGCTATGTTCATAAGAGGGAACAATGAGAACTACATTGCATCCATAAAGAAAGAGTTGAAGAAAGGCTTCAAGATGACATATTTGGGACATCATCACTACTATTTGGGCATTGAAGTGATACAAAATCCAAAGTCCACATTCATCTCCTAGAAGAAGTACATTGGAGAACTATTCAACAAGTTTGGAATGGTTGAGTGCAATCTTGTTTCTACTCCAATGTAACAAACTTTGAAACTCACATCAAAAGAAGGGAATGAATTTGAGGATGCAACCAAGTATAGACAAATTGTGGGAAGTCTTATATATCTTACTACCACCAAACCAGACATTTCATTTGTTGTTGGGATTATTTCTAGGTTCATGCAGAAGCCTTGTGAAGGACATTGGTCTGTTGCAAAGAGAGTTCTAAAATACTTGAAAGGAACTCAAGATTTTGGACTCAAGTATACTAAGGTAGATGACTCCAACCTGATCGGATATTCTGATTCAGAATTTGATGGGGATAAGGAAAATGGAGTGTCAACTTCAAGTTATCTCATGAGTATTGGATCAACAACTATCTCCTAGAGATCACACAAACAATCAATCCCAATAGATTCCACAATAGAGGAAAAATATGTGGCAACTGCAGAAGTGACGAAGGAGATTGTGTGGCTCAGGAAAATACTTGAAGATTTGTAGGAGAAACAAGTGAACTCTACTCCTCTTCTAGTTGTTAATACTTTTGCAATCAAATTGGCCAAGAATCCCAGATTCCATGATCGAACCAAGCACATCAACACAAAGTATCACTTGATTCAATATCATTTAGAGGCCAAGACTATTCACTTAAGACATTGTTCCACAAATGAGCAAATTGCATAAATCTTCACCAAAGCGCTTGGAAGAGAAAAAATTGAGAAGTTCATAATGATGCTTGGACTCACACACACCCCTTCATATTAAGGGGGGGGGGATGTTGGACACATAATCATTTATGGTTACATTACTTGTAACTATAATGTAAATATGAAGAGTCGTAAGTGATAGGAACGGTCACCTATTGGGGAAGACCAAGAGTCATTTTGGTTCTGTATATATGCACCTATCTAGCTAATGCAAATCATCAACGTGGGTTATATTTTCTTCCATTCCTAGCTTGAAATAATTTATCAGAGTGGTATTTTGGTTCCATCTCGTAATTAATCCCCCTCATAAACCTTTAGAATCAATTGCAATGAAATCCTAAGAGCCAAAAACCTTCCTCAAATAAAGTATTAATAGATCCCCCTTCCCCATAGTCTCTTGTATCAAAACAAAATTATGTTGATCAAGGTCTACATGTCTTCTTAGGGCCAACTTCTTGGCTTTCCCCCCCAACCCCTATATATTAAGGGAGAGGATCTTCATGGGGGGACAAGAAAAGGAGCATGGCCTACTCTAAAGGCCCCCATTATCAATTTTTGATGACCTTGGTTTATTTCATTAATCACAGTTTCGTGATCCCTTTTCAGGGTTAACTTCCTCCCTACACCTGAGGCCCCTAGCTCCTTTAATGAATCAACCCCCAATCCACCAAACCGTGAACATTATGTGGTTTAGGGTCCCCTTCAAGGGCATAAGTGATAAGGTCTACCAATTTGATAGTGAGAGGAAGATGTAGACCCTATCTATCCTTCCGAGGGAGCTTGTTGTGAAATAAAGGGAGGGTTTGTATCTCTGAATATGTCTACTGTTTGAACATAGAATTCAAAAAGTTCAGCTTGAGCAACTGAATCAGAGTAAATTGGGGAAGGTAATTTTGGCTTCACTGCCATTCTACCTGGATCTAATCTACCATCACCCCAACCCTGTTGAATTACCATTAAAAGGAAAAGGGGAAGGAGTATCATGTAACTTACCCGAAGGATGTTCGTCATCCTCTTGTCTTGCGGCCCTAGAGTCCTTCAAAGTGTTGTTTGTAGTAGCATATGCACCCACTACAAACCATGTTTCCCCACATATCAAGCATGTATGCAAGCTCTGCCTTGATACTTTTATGAGAGGTATTAACAAATCCATGATGGCAAGGTTACCCAAGGGGATGGGAGAGTTTATCTCATGGACTTTTTCCATTGTTTGAGGTCAATCCTCCTCTGCATTCTCTACAGTTTTCCCAGGTTTCACAAAAGATTCCAATGGAGGAAGAGAATCTCCTTCCAACCCTTACTTTTTTCGCCAAATCTTCATGAACAAAGGCTCCAAACAATCTCTAAACACGTGGAATTTGGTGCACCTAAAAGGAATATTCATCTAGTCCAAGACCTGGGTACGATGCTTGTCTTTCCATACGAGATCCAAAGTTTCAAACATACATTTACTGATATCTAGCTCCACCAACACTTTAACAATAGAACATAACTCACTTGCCACATAATTGTCATATACTAATATTGTTTTTTACAAGGACATCACCAATTGCTCGACTGGTTCTGAACAGAACTCCATTGGCAGGTTGGGTAATTTCACCCACGCTAGGATACATTTTATGAACTCATCCTTCGGTTCAAATAGGAGAGACCACGATTTGAGCGATAAAAAAGAGCTATCGAAGAACTAAGTACCCTTTAGAATCAAGAGAGCATCTCCCATGAAGTTAGAGATAAACCCTATCTAGCCCTGAGTTAAGATATGAAACATTGGGTTGTAACCTAGGGAGGGATACCATACATTCCTTAGCCACCTTTGAACTAACTCTATACCAATCTATCGCCCTTAAAATTTACCCACAAATGTCTCCCCTGATAGATCCATTATCTGGTCCACGCAAATATCTTTGTTGACCACCAACAAAGCTCCTCCTCCCCAACTCTTCTCCACCTTACAATTTTCTTCCCCTATCTAGCTCTGGAGCTCACCACAGTTCCACCTTGTAATAAGACTTGATCGATTTTATCCCCGATGAAACCTTCTCCCCTAAATTTGGTATAGTGCCTGGTGGTCCTAAAGTCTGCACTTAACTGTTAAAGGGCAAAGCTAGGTCGCCTGTCAATTTAGAATGATTGCTTCTTTTAACTTTTTATTGGTTGGTCAGAGGGTTATTCTATCAAGACAAAGGAAAGGTTGGGTTGGCAGGATGATATGGATGAGGGACCTCCTTGGCTAATGGCACACTAATGACAGACCAGTGAAATTATATAAAATAGAGGGAAACAACAAACTACTCAATGAATAATCTGCTGCAAGAAGTTCAATAATTAAAATATCATTTCAAGACATCAAACATGTATCAAAACACAATAATTCCCATAGGTCGCAGAAAAAAAATCTTCACCAAAGCATTAGTTGTTTGACAGGTTGCATATCAGTAAAAATAAGTCATACAATAGTTGAAAGGAAATGAAATGTACGTTGCACAAATAAAAAAACTATATTCAAGATAAGAATGAAAACACATGAAGAGTTGAATGAAACATTGTCATCAAGAGTATGTTCATTGGGTAGAGAGCTTTAATCCATGCATAAAACGGGTCCAACCAGTCTGTTGTAATGATATTCCTTCCTAAAAAAATATGACCCTTACAATATCCAAAAACTCACTATTTAAAAGAGTTGTAGAGGCTCTTGTCCTTAGGGGAATGAGACCTCGATCTAGGGAACTGTTTGTAAAAAAAAATATTAACTTCACTAAGATACCAGAATTAAACAACAAGAGTGGTTCTTATCACACACAGTAGACCACTCTTGCATCTAATCTAGGAAAATGTTGGACTTAATCAAATAACAACTACTACTGTCTCTATGACATAACTGATGCATGTGCTGGAGGAACTGAGTGGCCAAAAATAGGCCTCAGAGTGACAGAGAAAAGCTCTGTGTTGAACGATGGCAAGTCTGCAAGCTGTTGGAGGCCACTGGAGATAACCAGCTGCATGAGCAGAGCTTGTTGAAGTGTTTCTGGAACTAATCTGCATCGACCTGTGACTGAGACTTAGATCCCTGTCTATGCCCGAGCTTTCGGAAGCCAAACGCACTTTGTACTGACCCCGTCAGTTGTTAATGTTTAAGCCATTATTATAGATGTTTTCATTTCAGTAGATAACAATAACATAATCCAAGATCACTGAGAAATACACAATCACAAGAGACACATCATTTATCCTGGGAAACCCTCTAGGGGAAGAAAAACCAACAAAACTTCCTTAATATAGATAGCCAATACAATGCCAAGAGATCTCTTAAACTAATACAGAAAGTCCTCTCCCAGATATGCTCCACTCTCTCTCTCCTTCTTCTCCAGTAGCAAATCCAAAACTTGTCTCTTAATGAGCAAGTGAGTTGTTTTTCTAAGAGAGGCGCTAGCCTCCTTATTTATATTAGACTGGCACGTGTGAAGTGTCTCTTCACTGGCAGGGCCGACTTCTCCAACTGGGTGGTTACAACGACCTTTAATATGTTATGGGACCTCTTTAATATCAATTGGGGCCGACTTCTTATTCTGCCTATAATAATTATCATTTGACAAATCCGCAAAAGGGGATTTGGTCCTATTACAATAGACGACATGATCAATCCACAATGGGGATTGATCCAATGAATAATATATCAAATAATAATAAGAATACTCTTTGCAATTACATTATTTCAACACTCCCCTTTAACAAGAAGGGTATTCTTCAGCAGCAACATGCGAGAGAGAGAGGACAACATCATCAACAACATCAAGTGGGTGAGAGGACAGCATCATCAATATCATCTTGGAACACTAACTGGCATATCTATAAATCATCAGAAGTTTTCTTCATCGGCAACATCGTCATTCTCAATGAATTCCATCATCATCTGCATCAATATGTATTAGTATAAAAACTAACACATCATCATCATCACAGCACAAGGCTGGCTCATCATAATACAAGACTAGCTTTATGTCACAACTGTCAAGATGGAATCTCGGTACTTGTCTCATCTCAATGTCTTTCTTTGCATCACATCACTCAGGCTGGAAGCAAGATACTAGACTGGCTTTACGTCACAACTATCAAGCTGGAAGCACAGTACTAGTCTCATCTCATCATCTTGCTTTACGTCACAGCACTCATGCTGGAAGCAAGATACTCGTCCTGCTTTACGTCACAACCATCAGGTCAGAAGCAGGATACTAGACTGGATTTACGTCACAACTATCCATCCGGAAGCTCAGTGCTAGTCTCATCATATCATCTTGCTTTACGTCACAACCATCAGGTCAGAAGCAAGGTACACATCCTGCTTTATGTCACAATCATTAGGTTGGAAGCAGGGAACTAGACTTTCTTTACGTCGCAGCTATACAGTCGGAAGCATAGTACTAGTCACACATCATCTTGCTTTACGTCACAACCATCAGGTCGAAAGCAAGGTACACATCTCATCTTGCTTTATGTCTGACAACTAGGTTAGAAGCAAGGAACATCTCATCTTGCTTTACGTCTGACAACTAGGTCAGAAGCAAGGAACATCTCATCTTGATTTACATCTGATAACTAGGTTAGAAGCAAGGAACATCTCATCTTGCTTTACGTCACAACCATCAGGTCAGAAGAAAGGTACACATATCATCTTGCTTTATGTCTGACAACTAGGTTAGAAGCAAGGAACATCTCATCTTGCTTTACGTCTGACAACTAGGTCAAAAGCAAGGAACATATCATCTTGATTTACATCTGACAACTAGGTCATAAGCAAGGAACATCTCATCTTGCTTTACGTCTGACAACTAGGTCAAAAGCAAGGAACACAACAAATACTCCCCCTTTCGAGGAAGGTCCTTTCGGACTATGCCAAGCTTATCTCGGAAGTACTCAAACTTTATATGAGATAGGGGATTGGTCAACACATCAGCAACCTGTTCATCTGTGCTAATGTACTGGAGCTTTAAGGCTCCTCTCTGTACCATGTCACGAATGTAATGATAACGAATCTCTATGTGCTTCGACCTGTCATGGAATATAGGATTCTCTGTCATTTTTATGCAGCTCCGGTTGTCACATAGAATCAAGGTTTCTCTCATCTCTAAGTTAAATAGGTCGGTCAGCAACTTTTGAAGCCATATAGCTTCACAGCTGGCAGAACATGTAGCAATGTATTCTGCTTCCACTGTGTTGAGAGCAATACTAGATTGCTTCCTACTCTGCCACGAGATCATAGATGATCCCAAACTGAAACAACATCCTGAAGTGCTTTTCCTGTCAGAAACACTTCTTGCCCAATCTGCATCAGTATATCCACTCAATGTGAAATCATGGTCTACATCATAGCTGAGACCACAATCTATTGTACATTTAAGGTGCACCGTCACATGTTTTGTAGCTACTATGTGAACACATCTAGGTTCTGTTAGCGTCGGAAGTCACTCCTGGATTGCTGGCAGGAGTAGAGCCCGACGCCCATCAGTTTTATGTCACGGTGGTTTTTTATGGGTGATCAAATGGAAAGAGACTCGGGGAGATGTCACTCTAACTCAGAGACTGGGTCCGGCATGTATGAAACAAAGGAGGTCTTGATCTAACTTCAATCAGTGGGTTGATTAAAAGGTGAACAGGTGGAAGACTTGATAAGAGGAGTGAACAAGCTACTTTGGGCAATAGGCTTTCTGCAGTTTGTTGAAGAAAAACCTCGAACGCGAGATCCTCAGGTTCAGGGCTTCGAGGTACTGATAAAGGGACTTGACTGGATTCTCCAATTCCAAGTCGTTCAGCATTAAGAAAATCACAAGGACTGATAAGAGACAATGCAACTGTCACAGTGATCAAATTCTACATCATCCTATGACAGCTACAACTCGACTGGATTCTCCAATTTCGAGCTGCTTCTAACACAGTTTAAACAAAGATATGAAATAAACTAGCATCCATAAGGCAAGAAGTCTCAAGAGTTCATACATAACCAGAGATAACAATGCTTCATTAAAACTTCACAACCGGGAGCTCTGCTCAACCATCGATGCCTTACAAAATACAAAGACTCAGTTTATATACTCAGAGAAAATTGCCTAACAAAGGCGTGCCCAGTCGCCCAAGGCTTGGTGTCTCTTCAGTCAAACTCGTACTGATATCTTTCTTTAAGTGTCATCTTAACTACGCATGGCTCCTGTAAGGAGGGAAGCTGAACCATTAAGTGTTGGGCTAGCGTGCGCAGACTTCTCTATCGAGTTGAGGACTTCGGCATGGCGTTTTTGAGAAAATCGATACACAGAACTTCATCGGGCAGATGGTTTGCCAGACCCTCCATCCCATCTCTTAATGAATGAAATGAGGCTTCAACCACCCGCTCTTGTCGTCATTTACTTCAGACGAGAAACAATATGGAGATCGGATCCGATGGCGCTCAGAGACCGCGACGATCCTCTCTGTAACTAAACTCGGCGCTTCGGCCTTCTTTACGCAGCTTCTCTCCTTTTCCAAGTGACCACGGACTATGACCACGTGCCTATTCCCATGGTGCTTTTCGGCATTCGCGAATATGAAGGGGCTGATCCTTGTTGATCGGAATCGCGATGCACGATATGCCGAGACGGCTCAATCTGTTGCCACGCGTCTCTTTGAGATCTGACGGTATTGAACTCACCTGACGCTGTCGTCGGCCCGGGTCCGAGACTTTCCCGGCATCTCGTGCATCATAACATAACGGAGCTTCCTTTTGCGCCTTAGAGTCGCGACAGGTGAAACGTCGAGATGGCTCAGTCTGGTGCCACGTGTTCCCTCTGGAAAGACGACTGAAAACACTTCGGCGATACTGTGGGCCCGAGTCCTGAATGCTTTCGACGCTTCACGTCTCGCAGCTGGGAGGAGGCTGGTCCTCGTTCTTCAAAGTCACGAAGGGCGAGGAGGCGATGGAGCCTGATCGTGCGCCACGCACTCCTCCGGGGTGGACGGCTGAGATCCTTTTGGTGATATATAAGCGCTATCCATTGCGCTAATCCTGGCGCGACTCTGCTACCCGTGATTACCCATCGATCGTTGATCTTCTCTATGCATGGATCATGGCCGTTGACGACATAACTTCGACCGCTCGCTTGATTGGAAGCCGTAAAACGAGATTTCTCCATGCTGCGCTCAGGCGCTTCTCGTGTAACTCGCAGACCCGAATGCTCTCGATCCCAAGACAAGAATTATCGCTAACATTAGGCTCCATGGGGGATAGATTCGTCCCTGTGATGCTCTAAGAAATCTTTTGCAGATTTAGTGCCTTGTTGTTGGGCTATGGAGTCATTTATTAAGCCGAAAACATTCAAAAAGAAAATACACAAAGGACTAAAAGACAATATTTACAAACAGAGGAGCCATCTAAGGCTAAAATAAAACATTTTTTTAGAAAATGCCCATTCACTGGGCTGTTGAAAACCTCTTCACCCTCCAGATCCTGCAACCCATATGTGTTGTTGGAGAAAATCTCAAAGATTTTAAAGGGGCCGATCCAGAGGGCGTCGAACTTGTTGTGCTTGCCTTTATCCTGTCTGGGTGCGTCCCACTTAAATACCAAGTCCCCGACCTTGAACTCCTTTTTCCTGACCTTTCTGTCAAAAGCCTGTTTGATCTTCTGCTGGTGACCGTAAGTTGCGTCCCTCACTTGCTCTCTGATCTGCTGCGCTTCCACTATCTGATGAATTCTTCTGATCATATGATCTGGTTCTCCCTCGTAGTCTTGAAAGAACTTCGCCACAGGTAAGGCGAGCTGAGTAGGGAAAACCGCCTCTGCTCCATAGACTAGTTGAAACGACGAAGTGCCCAGAGACTTCTTCATTGTGACACAATCGGCCCACAGAGAAAATTTCAACTTTGAATCCCAGGCTCTTTTGTTATCCTCTAACAATATTTTGATGATCTTTATTAGGATTTTGTTAGAGGATTCATCTAAACCATTTCCCTGGGGGTAGTAGGGGGTGGAGTGAATTAGCGAGATCTGGAATTGCTCACAGAACTTAATTAGAGGTTCAGATTTGAAAGAAGCGGCATTATCGGTGACGATCCTGCTGGGACAGCCAAATTGGGCTATGATATCCTCCAGGAAGCTGATAATTACTTTGTGTGATGCACTTCTGGTGGGGATAGATTCTATCCACTTGGTGAAATAATCTGTTGCAGTCAGGATCCATCTGTGTCGACCACTTGAGGGAGGATGAATTTCTCCGATGAAGTCCAACCCCCACTACTAAAAAGGTGTTGAGACTACTACATGCTTTAATGGCAAAGATTTGAGTTGTTGCTTTCCTGAGAACCTTTGGCATTTGATGCAAGCTCTGATCTTCCTGCAAACATCGGGGAATAAAGTGGGCCAGTAATACCCAGCTCGGAGGATCTTATGGGCTGTGGTCTTCCAGAAATAATGACCTCCGCAAAGGCCGCTGTGGAAATCAAACATAATTTGTTGGGCCTCTTGTGGGTCCAGGCATCTCAATAATAACCCTAGGGGGTCTTTCCAATACAGGGCTTGGTCAATGAGGCAATACCTGACCGCCTTGAGCTTTAAATCTCTCGCCTGGCTTTTTTTCATTCCATCAAGAGGCCTTAATTCTTGCAGAAAGTACATGATATCCTTGTACCAGGGGCATGTTGTTAGTGATAAGGCACCCTGAGAATTCTTATTGGATGACTCAGTTTGTTGTATCTTTGAGCAGGTGCTGATGTGGCTGATCCCCAGGGCTTTGTAGTTGGACTCAACCAGTAACTTGGCTAAACCATGTCCCTTTATCAACTTGGTGGGCTTAATCTCCAGATCAAATTCTAGGATCTTGGCAATCCACTTCCCTCTTTTCCCATCCATGTCAGGTTGTATAAGGATGTCCTTCACAGAAGCTGAAGGAACATATGTTATCACCTTTGAGTGCAGGACATAGACCCTGAAGGCTTTGAGGGCCTTCACTAAGGCATAAGCCTGTTTTTCCATGATTTCATACCTGGTTTCTGCATCTCTTAAAGCCTTGCTGAAGAAGGCAATGGGTTGTTCTCGTCCTTCCTCATTTATCTGCAACAAAACTACTGCTACTGTATCAAAAGAAGCAAAAGAGAAAATCAGGAACTCCTGGGAATAGTCAGGACTGATCAGAATAGGTGCCTCAGTCAATGCTCTTTTTATTTGGATGAAAGATTCCCTGGGTTCATCAGTCCATTTTACTTCATTTCCGTTTCTGAGCATGGCTGTGATATTTTTTACCAACTCAGCAAAATTTGAGACAAATCTCCTCAAGAAATTAATCTTCCCTAAGAAGGCCTGAACTTCCTTTTTGGATCTAGGAAGCGACAGGGTTTGAATTGCTTCAACCCTGCTAGGATCGATCCTTACTCCTCCTTCTGATACTATGTGGCCTAATAGCTTCCCTTCTTTCATAGCAAACAAAGATTTTCTGGGATTTAAGGATAGGCCAAACCTCCGACATTTCAGAAAAAAATTCCTCAGATGGTTGCAGTGTTCTCTATCGGACCTGGAGAAGACTGTTATATCCTCCAGGTAGATCACCACAAACTTATCTTTCTCCCCGATAAAGGCTATGTCCATGGCTCGCTAAAATGTTGCCCCTGCGTTCATCAACCCGAACGACATTTTGGCATACATGAATGTGCCCCAAGGAGTGGTGAAGGTCGTTTTTTCTTTGTCCTTAGGCATGACTGATATTTGATTATAACCAGAAAACCCATCAATCATGGATATCCTAGATGCACCAATTACCTTCTGCAATATGTGTTCCATGTTGGGCAAGGGATAATTGTCTTTCCTTGAGCTTCTGTTCAGGTTCCTGAAATCAACACAGAGTCTGATTTCTCCACTTTTCTTCCTTACTGGAACCAAATTAGCTATCCACTCGGAATATCTCAAGGGGACAATGATTTGGGCATCTAACAATTTCTTGACTTCTTTCTCCATGACAGGTAATAACATGGGATTTATCTGTCTCAGCTTCTGCCTGAATGGCTTAGCCTCTTCTTTCAGTGGAATCTTGTTTTCAATGACAGATGTGTCATAAGTTTTGAGGTCTTTGTAGGTCCATGCAAACACATCAGTGAATTCTTTTAATAACCCAACATATTCTGCCCTCTATTCATTGGTCAAGCTGCTTGATAATTTGACAAACTTAGGCTCCTCTTGCGTGTCGATGTTGCATTCGGCTATGTCAGCATCTTTACTTGAAACACTACCCTTTACTGCCACATCATTCTTGTCAAATAGCCTTTCTAAAGGGACTAGTCCCCTTGGAATGTAATTGCTAGGCAACTGAATAATCTGGTGATTGGAAATTTTATTTGCAAACACTTCAGGGTGAAGTTCATCCTCCGGGTTGGGATCTTGATCAATGTGCAGTGCCGAAAACTCATCGATGGTCTCAAGAAAATTTTTGATTTCAATGTCGTCCTCAAATACCTCCCAGTGCTTTACATTGTATGGGATGGATGGTCTGTATTTTATTTCGACATCACCATGGATCTTCGGTGGCAGAGAGGCCTTGAACAGACTAGCCGAAACGACTAAGGAATCGGCCGAGGTGTTTTCTTCACTTGGGACAAAAGTAATGTTGAAAGTTGAGAAAAAATTATCAATCAGGTCCCATACCTCATTCCTATAACTCCTGAGCCGGCGATGCTTAACCTGATAAACATTCCTGACCTGTTGGATTATCAATTCTGCATCTCTGAACACGGACAACTCTTCAATTCCTAATTCCTTTGCAGCCCTCATACCCAGAACAAGAGCTTCGTATTCTGCCACATTGTTGGTAGTTTCAAATTCCAGCTTGTATGACAGGGATATAGTCTCTTGGTAGGGCGATATGAAAATTACTCCAGCACCAACACCCATACTGGAGGAAGCCCCGTCGAAGAACATCTTCCAGACAGAGGTGATTGGAGGAGGTATCTGTTGATCAATAATAGGCTGCTTTCTTATCTGTAAAGGGACCTCAGGAGCTCCAGTGATCTGTAAAAAACTAGTCCCTAAGTCAGTATCAAGTGCAAAGATGGGGTGGTTAGTGGGGTTTGCTTCATCACTGACAATATAGGCTAGTTGGGCCTCTCTGTACAACCTCCTGTGCTCTCCTCCAAAGACCATAATAGTGGCATATGTGAGGTCCATCTGTAATGTTCCTCCAAGTCTTTTAATCCAAGACATTGACAACAACATGCCGAACTTGGGAGTAATATCAGCTACCACAATGTCCATGACCACACTCTTCATGGGCAGTTGAAACAGAGAAACCACCAGGTCCTTGATGACTCCCAGACATTGCACCCTCCTTGAATCAAAAGAGTATAAATCATGATAGGCCCTGGTCACTTCTAATCCCAGCTCTTCCATTACTATTTTGGGCATAAGGTTATGGGAAGCCCCTGAGTCCATGAGGCAGTTATGCA
>ML813599.1:211126-243457 GCA_009831015.1 Picea engelmannii | reverse complement strand
GTGGACATTCAAAATGTTGTAGAAAATAGATGATGTTTTTATACCAAGGTGAAGAGGAATATTTTTCAAATACTTGTAAGTTGTCTTGTCCAGGCTGTATGATGGGCGCATATGATTGGGTGAAGATTTGATGCAACTCTAGCACCTTGCAGTTTGATTCTGATAGCAATTTGGCCAGTCCTTGCCCCTTGATCAACTTGGTGGGCTTTATGTGCAAATCATACTCCAACAACTTGACAATCCATTTTCCTCTTTTCCCCTCGCTGTCTGGCTGGACCAAAATCTCTTTGATACTGCTGCTAGGAATAAAGGCCATTATGCTAGACTATAGCACGTAAACCTTTAAGGACTTGAGTGCTTTGACCAATGCATAAGCCTGTTTCTCTAATATATCATACTTGAGCTCAACATCTCTGAGGGCTCTGCTAAAAAAGGCTATTGGCTGCTCATGCCCTTCCTCATTTTTCTGCAGTAGTACAACAACAATTGTTTCCTTTGAGGCAAAGGAAAAGATGAAGAACTCTTTGGTATAGTCAGGGTTGGCCATTACAGGTGCTTCGACTAAAGCTTGCTTGATTGTTTGGAAAGATGATTTTTCCTCCGAGGACCATTTTATCGCAACATCTTCCTTCAACATGTTAGTAATAGGCTTCAGAATTTCAGTAAAATTTGGCACAAAACGTTCGAGGAAGTTTATCTTACCAATAAAAGACTGGACAACCTTTTTGTTTATGGGGATCTCGATTTGTTGAATGGCACAAACCCTCTTTGGATCAATTTTTATGCCTCCTGCTGATATGATGTAGCCCATGAGCTTTCCTTCTGGCATGGAAAAGTGAGACTTACTAGGATTGAGAGATATCCCATACCTCCTACATTTCTTGAAAACCTGCTACAAATGTTCCTCATCAGACTTGGAGAAAATGGTAATGTCATCTAGGTATATGACCATAAATTTGTCTTTATCCCCCACAAAAGCTATGTCCATGGCCCTATGAAAAGTGGCCCCTGCGTTCATGAGCCCAAAGGGCATCTTGTCATACATGAATGTTCCCCATGGGGTGGTGAATGTTGTCTTTTCTTTGTCTTCCTTACAAACTCCCATCTGGTTATAACTAGAGTATCCATCCAACAAGTAAATTCTGTGTGCACCTACCACCCTCTGTAAAATATGATCCATCTTGGGGAGGGGGTAATTGTCCTTCAAAGAACACTTGTTGAGATTTCTGAAATCAACACAAAAGCGTATCTCCCCACTTTTCTTCCTTATAGGTACTAAGTTGGCCACCCAGTTTGAATACCTCAATGGTACAATAATCTTGGCATCCAACATTCTTTTTAGCTCTTTCTCAATTATGGACATTAACATGGGATTAAATTGTCTAATCTTCTATCTGAATGGCTTGGAGCCAATTTTTAGAGGGATCTTGTGCTGGATGATGTCAGTATCAAATGTCTTCAAATCTAATAGGGTGTTTACTTGACTCCATGCCCAATGGTATATCTATGATCTAAAGTTAGTTTATTGCCCTTTTCCTTTCTCATTTAGTCTCGTTGATCCATCAAATCAATCCAAAATCTAATTCCCATCTACAAAAAACTATTGCAATAACTAAGATTTGCTAGGCTTGACCCTAGAACAGTCTAGGGGCAACTTCTAGCACTAACAGTGCCAAAAACCCTAGCAACAAGGTCTTGGCTATGACGAAGTATCACAAATGGATCTGGAGGCTTTTGTAGACTTCGGTAACACTGATAATGATGCAGGAGCATCGCAAGGGCGTGCAAGCATAGCCAACAACGAGCCAGCGCGGAGATAAGAGACAGTTGGAAAAGCACCGAGCACATTTTTTGAAAATGTTTTGAAATATTAATGAAGTCATTAAGTGGAGGCATGCTTGTATTATTGTAAAAGGATCTTGAGCGATCCGCTCTCGTCCATAGTAGATAGGAGCCTTTATGTGTAATGAATGTAGGTAGATAGAATTTAATTCTAGATTAGACAGTTTTAGAGTGCAAGAGGGAAACATGATATAGACACCCTCATTGTATAGTGGAAAGATTATTATGAGCATAGAGCATAGAGAAGAGAGCAGAGAGCTATGGCTGAAAACACCCATGTACAGAGATTTGAATTAATAGAAAGAGCTTCGATTCAAATTCATGGTGCCGTATTTGTTCTCTGTGTATGCATGCTGAATGTTATGCTCATGGATGTTTACTTTCTGTTATACATTTGCTTTATATGCTGTGTATATGATTTCATGCTTTGTGTTTGAAGTCTGAGAGAGAGTAAGGAATGAGTTTCAATTGTTTCTCTATCTGAGCTAGAGTTTTCCTGCAAGGAGTGTAGTGAAGTTGTCCGCAAGGAGTGCGTTGACAAGAGTTCAGAGATTTATCTATGAAAGCTCGGGAGGGTTAACGTTGTTCTCATTTTCGGGGAAGTGCAAGTTGAGCATAGGAGCCGTGCAAGGTGCACGCAGGCAGAGTAAAGTCTCAGAGTTTGCGAACCTGAGTGAAATTGTTGAGAGACTGTTGTCACAGAGAGTGCACAGAGTCGAGGAGGTTCAATATTTGGAAGTATTGAAGGGTTGCCGCAAGGAATGCGCACAGGAATTTTCCCAAAAGGACTTGAAAATTTTCAAGTAAGCTCAGGAGGGTTAGTGCCTTCAAGTGTTGAGAGGAGACGTAGCAAGTTTGTGTTACAGGCGGGTAAGTTTGGCGAAGAAGAACTTGTTCAAATTTGTAGGAATCGTCAAGAAGGAAGAGACGGACGGTCGTAATTCTCCGTGGAGAATTCACGAAGTCTCGCGAGCCGTCAGATCTCGCAGACAAGCGGGGGAGATTACGGTGGACGCTATTCTAAAGCACGAGTCCAAGGGAAACCAAAGTCGTTGATCAAGATTAACGTGGACCGTTGGATCTACCCCTGAAAGTTCATTTCGTGAATTCGTGGGTCGAAGGATCGAAGCTTTGACGTTTGGATTCACGACATTGCGAAGTCCGAGGTGGACCCGTGGAAGAGACGGGTGGATGCGTGTCGTCGGTTGAAAGAAGTCAATACCCCGTTGACCTCTCGTGTTTCGGGGATTCACGAGACAAGAGCCGGGAGTTCGACATCGAAACCCACGAAGCGATGAGAAGCGAAAAGTGTTAGAGTTAGGCCTAGCCGGTGGTCACATGCGGAGGGCGCTGACAAGAGAAGGAGCGTGCCCGTATCAACATTTCGGGTATCGCAAGATTTGGAAACAAGAGTTGAGAGTTTCGACTCACGAACTCGCGAGTGGTGAGTTGTGACAAGTGCTTAGGCACACCGGAAGTTCGGGTCTCGGAAGGTGAAGAGTTGAAGATTTGGGAGGAGAAGTTGCGAAGTCGCGAACTCTGAGGTTCCGAAAATCGCGGGAAACACGACCACATCGTTTGGTCGAAAGAAGGCTGGAATTGAGGCTTTGTGTTCGATCGCGTGAGCTCAATTCGTAAGGACCTGTGGAGAAGCACCATTTTGTGTGTGCTGGATTCCCCAAAGAGGAATCGAAGAGTCAATCCGACTCAAGGGCAGGAAGTAGAGCGATCCTTTAGCGGACTGCCAACCCGAGGGCCGAAAGGGTCTGCGTCTGCGCCAGATAACCAGGAAGCGGAAGCATTAATTATCAATATAACCTCTTGAATCCTCAAAAGGTTGGATACCCCATGGGTGGTACTGACAAGAACCTGACATGATCCCTCCTCTATACTCTCACTTTTGGATGCTGACACTTCTCTGATCTATAGTAAATATTTTACCCCTCCATATGCCACCTCATCCTCCAACAAACTCTAAAGTCCATAGACGAGTGTAGAAATAAATGGTAAGGACAATCCAAAAATCTGGTCCTCGAATAGTGAATCATCTGAGTAATCGACCAATTCTATTTCACTATCCATAATCCGAGCCCTTAAACCACTCCCGAAGACTCTAAAAAGTGTCTAGTCTTATCCCAATCATGATACATATTTATACATGAATTTAGGTGGTTAAATGATAGATTGAGATGGTCCCTAACAGTGAGCCTTAGGTAAGTGGACAAGGATGATCATTTTCTTATTCCTTGAAATTGAGTTCCCTTGGGTGTGCACTGAGTTGGTCAATTTTGGTAATTGGTGCAAATCCTAGGTTGACCTAGTCAACTTTGATCACTAAATTGTCCACTATGGCTCCCCTAAGCTATGCTATGGTGTTGATATGGCATGTTGATTTGTCGATGATGTGGCACAATGAGCTATTTGTTGAGCTAGTGCCAAAAAGATATGGCGTTGGCACTGAAAGATTGATACATTAACACTAGTCATACGCAGGAAGTTGAGCACTAAAGAATGTTTGACACAACACTATTTTGGTGCACTGAAACTTAATGAGGGTCTAGCACAAATCAAAATTGAAAAAATGTGCAAACCCTTATAACCAATTGAGGTAAGACACTTCAAGACCTTTTAACAAAAGGTTGGTGATGACAACCTAACAAAACCTTTAGGTCCTTCTAGGCCCGTCATCAAAATTTGAATTATTTTTCTTTTTAAATTATTGTTGTATATGAACTCTATTAAACTCGACTAATATTTATAATTCAAGGCTCCATTTGATCCAGATTTGGGAAAATTCAGTGGAGAACATGCTATAAACCATGAAAGTTAAATTGTTATAGCAACAAAAAACAACTATTAAACAATTATAAATCTGAAACATAAACTTTGAAACAAATAACATCGATTCTATTCAAAACTAGCTTTAACAATAGTGGTAGCAGTCTTTCCAAGGAGATGCATGCTTCGCTCATGTACTACACTAAGACAAGCCATGGGATTGCCAACAGTGTAACACCAAGGCGGAGAAGTGATGATCAACTTGTCGTAGCTGTAACTTTCTCATACAAACTCCATTTCGAGTATTCAATGCTTTGCTTGAAAGCAGTTGACTAGCTCTATGGTGCAAACAAAAAACCTATTCCCTTTTCCTCCATTCAAGACCCCCAAAAATGTCGAGAAAAAACCATATAAGGCCATGGAAGTTCTAGGTGTGAAATTACCCAAATCTCCCTCAAATGATCCCTAACCATCCTAAATTCTTTACATAAATGCCATAAGTCCCAAAATCACTATACCATCTAAATGCCATAAGTCCCAAAATCACTATACCATCTAAATCGCTTAATCACTATGCCCATCAAAATTTACACACTATCTCAATCACTAAACCACTCAACTTACACTCACCTATTTATGTATCCACAAAGTAGCGACCACTAAACCATAAACCAACCCAACTTACACTCACCTACAATGACGGTGAAAGAGGATTTAGATACTCTTTCGAGATCCAATCAATGGCGGTTGCATGTAACGTCCTCCGCGCGAAAGGGTTTGAACTTTGAACGGGTCACAAGACAACCTCAAAAGAAGCGATCCAAACCACGAGAGCTGAGTAATCCAAGGCAAAGAAAAATTGAAATTAATTTATTCAGTGGTCATAGTTAAAAACACCAATTTCATCTCTTCAACTTCGACTTCGTAGAACGACCAAATTTAAACCCAAATTAGCAACTCCGGATGTTTACAGGATTCACAAAAAAAACTAAAATCCCCTAATCATCAATGGCGGCGAAGCTGACGGCCAATGCAATAGTGGCTCTGAATAACGGGGACGTCGATCTTCGCCCCCTCGTGCAGGTTTTGGACATCAGGCAGATCGCCACCACTCAGTCTGTGCAGGAGCGATACAGAATGGTGCTTTCCGATGGCTCCTACATGCAACAGGCCATGCTCGCTACGCAGCTCAATCCATGCGTCAAGTCCGGCCAGCTCCAGAAAGGCTCCGTGGTTCAATTGCTCGAGTACATCTGCAATTCCGTCCAGAATCGCAAGTAAGTTTTGCCCATTTGTTTAGAATTTAGGGCTTAGGGTTTACAGCAATCCTATAAAAAACCCTAATTTAAAGTTAGCGTGCAAAATCATTTGGGTTTTCAGTAGACATATCAAAATCAATTGGGTTTTCAGTAAACATATCAAAATCAATTGGGTTTTCAGTAAACCTATCATGAAAAGATGCTCAGTGTGAAACCATTGTATCTCATCCATCTTCAGTCAGCAAATCATCACATAATTTGCAATATGAAACCATTGATTCCTCCCCTTCTTTTCTTGTTCTGAAAAAAAGAGAGATTTAAAATTTATTTATATAGAAACTCTCCCGAGGGAGATTGCCAAGTACATCCAAAATGATGGAACTGTATTATCATTTGTGCTGCCACCCATTACAATTTCATCCCATGTTACAGGACACTCTCCTTTTAGGCCCCGCGTCCTGTGTTGGATACCTGGACACTTGGGACACTCGTCCCCTGAGTGTCAGACATTCACGGTACATGTGTCGTGATTATGGTACGTGTCCTGTGCTTGTTCGATACTCAGGTCATTTGTGTCCAGACCAAGGCCAATGGCTAATCTCCAGGGTGTTAGCAATGTTGCGAAAATCGTTTTTGGGAATATTCCGCCAAGGTTCAGGAAAGAAACTTATCTGAAATATTGGGGAAAATATCAGCAGAACTTGCATCTGAAAACTCGGAAATACTCATAAAAATATGCAGCCTGAAAATCTTGGAAATATTGGGATAAATCGCAGATATTTGCAACACTGGAACTTGGCATTGGTCAATTACCTTTAAGTATCAATACTTGGATCTTAATGCATCAGTCCTACAGCTGACCACGTTTGATGATGGTGATCCTCTTGAGTTGCCACACCGACAGATGCAGCACTTGGACTGGATACATTGGAGGAGGTGTGGAGAGCACAGTGGCAGTGTCAGTGTCAGTGGTGGACCGGTGGTGATACTGGTGATTTTGATTATGAGATCCAGGAGGATGAGTTATGAGTTTCTTCTACCTATTTTGTATTTGTCATTGGCATTTCCATTTATAATCTTCCTATTTTGTATTTGCCATTGGCATTTCCATTTATAATCTTATGTATATACTTTGAAGTTTGATGACATAGAATGAGAGAAATATAGTTAATGGTTCTATAGGGTGTGATCCATGGCATATTCTTGTGTGTTTGATGCACTGTATTCCAGTTATTGAAATATTACAAAATTTACATCTTTATGTCTATATTTTATTTCTGTTATATATATGTATTCGTGTCCTCGTGTTCCCTTGCAGGGGGGTTTATTGTTCCATGTTGAACACCTAAATTCCTGTTCCCCCGTCTCCCAGTGTTAGATGACTTAGGTTCTATCTATTAATTGAAGTTCAATGCATCTGGTAATTACAAACATGGCATATAGGTCACCATACCCATCTATTAATCTATGTTTAGTTCCGTTACTAAAATGCTTTATACATCAAATTTTTCAGCAGATATAGATTTGAGAATGAAACACAAAATAAACTGTAACTGAATAAGACAGGCAGGTACTACTTGTTGGCTGTCTGGCTGTCATGATGCTGAACTGGAGGTGTTGGCTCCTCTTCAAATGCCCAATGTGTCCTCCACCGGCATGGCCAAGTCTCTAAGAGTCTTCTTCTTGAATTCTGACACGTTACTCATGATTTTGAAGGTATTACTGTCTTGGCAGTCTTAGTTTTCCTAAGTGAGCCGGTATATAATCCAAAACATGAGATAGCTTGTTCTCAGAGATATTCTGGCACTGATGCCAGTAATTATCTCTCTCCTTGTTCATTCTTTCCCTGCTTTGCAGGGCGTCCAGAACTGCATAATTTATAACCTGATGCCTACCTCTGCTGATGGCTAAAAAGTTTGGATGTTAATCCCAGCCCTCTCCGAGAATCTTTTCAGCGATTCTCTGGTATCAAAGGGTTTGGCATCAGGAGGCAGCATCCCCCCCCGACCCTGATGGCTCTGTCCCAGTTGGGTTTACCACTGGGATGACTGTGGCCTCTACATTGATCTGGCTGCATAGAACTGAGTCCTACTAACTGGTTTAAAGGCTTGATCTGGATGGGAGCGGACACGATGGATGGAGGTCATCTTCCATTCACTGCTGATCTGATGCACACTCATGGACTTCATGCAAGGGACACCTTTAATTGTTTTTCAATCAACATATCATAACATAATACCCACTGTGAAACCATTGGTTTTTACCTTTCTTGAAGATCAACACATCTTAGCATAATATCCAYGGAGAAGCCATTCTTTTTTAACCCTTACTCAATGCCAAGATCAACATGTCACCCTTCTTCAAGATCAAAGAAGAGCCTCACCACGGAAGGAGAACCAGAGCTGCTACTAAAGAACAAGAACAATGTAGAGAAAATKATCTTGTTTCAACTCTCTCCGGTACTGTTACCAAATTGGAAGAAGTTTGGTTAGTGGACAACGTGGCATCCAAGCACATGACAGGCTTCAAACAKAACCTTGTGAACTATTGAGATAAAAAGTTCAATGTGAAGGTAGAATTGGGTGATGATGGCACCTATGCCATCAAAGGATTTGGATCAATATCTTTTCARCTTCAATCATGTAATGTATTTCATATTGAAGAAATTCTTTATGTTCCTGGATTAAAGAAAAATCTTATCTCARTTGCAKTTCTAGAAAGTAAAGGGTACTCAGTAGCCTTCTCAATGCCAAGATCAACATGTCACCCTTCTTCAAGATCAAAGAAGAGCCTCACCACAGAAGGAGAACCAGAGCTGCTACTAAAGAACAAGAACAATGTAGAGAAAGTTATCTTGTTTCAACTCTCTCCGGTACTGTTACCAAATCGGAAGAAGTTTGGTTAGTGGACAACGGGGCATCCAAGCACATGACAGGCTTCAAACAGAACCTTGTGAACTATTGAGATAAAAAGTTCAATGTGAAGGTAGAATTGGGTGATGATGGCACCTATGCCATCAAAGGATTTGGATCAATATCTTTTCAGCTTCAGTCAGGTAATGTATTTCATATTGAAGAAATTCTTTATGTTCCTGGATTAAAGAAAAATCTTATCTTAGTTGCAGTTCTAGAAAGTAAAGGGTACTCAGTAGCCTTCTCTAAAGGAAAGGCTCTTATGTGGCCCTCAAATGAAAGTATGAGCTCAACCATGACAATCAGAGCTCAAGAAGGTGGACTTTACAAAGTCACTGGTCAAGTTATTCAAGCATTAGCTCATGAGATGATCAATCCCTATGAACTATGGCACAAAAGTTTTGGACATCTCAACTATAATGCTCTCTCAGGTTTGCAAAAGATGGTAACATGTATGCCAGTTTCTTCTTTTGAGCATGATAGTATTTGTAGAGGCTGTGCTCTTGGTAAAAATACTAATGGTATATTAGATCTTATTCATTCTGATCTTTGTGGAGCTATGACTGCTCCATCCATGAATGGTTGTCTTTATTATCTCATTTTTATTGATGATTGTTCTTGTAAAACTTGGATTTATTTTTTGAAAACTAAAGATGAATCTTTCAGTACATTTCAAGATTTTAAGAATCTTGTTGAGAATCAGACATGTAGACACATCCATGTTTTCAGAACAGACAATGGTAAAGAATTTGACTCCCACAAGTATGATGATCTCTGTCGGGCTTCCAAGATTAAGAGGGAGCTGATTGTGCCTTATAATCCTCAACAGAATGGGGTTGTAGAAAGAAAGAACATGACAATTTGTGAAGCAGCGAGAGCCATGATGTATGATCAGAATCTTTCATTGTCTCTTTGGGCTGAAGCTGCAAGTACTGCAGTCTATATTTAGAACGGGTGTCCTTATAAAGCCTTCGAAGAGAAGACTCTAGAAGAAGTCTTCACCGATAAGAAGCCTTCAGTTGACCATTTGAGAATTTTTGGTAGTCCTATCTACATTCATGTACCAAAAGAAAAGAGGACTAATTTAGAGCCCTCTGGAAAGAAAGACACTTTTGTGGGATACAATGAGACCTCAAAAGCATATCGAATCTATATATTAGGGAAAAAGTTCATAGAGGTTAGTAGAGATGTGACCTTCCATGAGGAAACAACCTTTCGTCGTTCCAGAGAACTTCCATGTGATATAGAGGAGCATGAAGCTCCATCTCCAGAACTTTCAGATTCACCACTTTCAGATGAGTAGAGGGAGGAGGCCATAGAGCCTTCAGTGGATCCCATAAGGGATTCTGTTGAGTTTCCCTTAGAGAAACCTCCTGTCAAAAGGAAGCCAACATGGTGCCGTGAAATTTTAAAAGAAATAGAAAAACATGCAGCACCTAAAGGTACCTTCAAACAAAGCAAGAAACCAAAGAAATACTTAGGTTTGATAGCTCAGTTGAATCTTGTGATTGATTCAGAACCTTCCACCTTTGATGAGGCTACCAAACATAAAGTGTGGAAGGATGCCATGATAGAAGAGTACGAGTCAATATTGAAGAATGATGTATGGGAAGTGGACCCAAGACCACAAGGCAAATCAATAGTAACTTCTAAATGGATTTACAAAATAAAGCATGCAACAAATGACAGTGTTGAAAAATTCAAAGCTAGATTTGTGCCTGGTGGCTTCTCTCAGAAAGAAGGAATTGATTATGACGAGATCTTTGCTCCCGTTGCCAGGTATACCTCTATCATAATCACCATCTCTATTGCTTTAGTTTTTTATTGGAAACTTTACCAAATGGATGTTAAGATTGTCTTTCTTAATGGTGAAGCTGAGCAAGAGGTTTATATTGAGCAACCTGAGGGTTTCATGATCCATGAGAAAGAATCTCATGTCTGCAAACTCAAGAAAGCCTTGTATGGATTGAAACAAGCTTCGAGAGCTTGGTATGGAAGAATTGACATTTTTCTTCAGAGTCTTGGGTTCTCGAAGAGTATAACCGATCCTAATCTTTATGCAAAGCTTGTGAAGAATCATCCTGTTATCTTGGTTTTATATGTGGATGATTTATTCCTTATTGGAGAGGAAGATTTGATAGCTCAGACTAAGAGGGAGTTATCAACAGAATTTGAAATGAAGGACTTGGGTCTTATGCATTACTTTCTTGGCTTAGAGGTGTGGTAGAAACTTGGTGAGATCTTTCTCTCACAAAGCAAGTATGCAGTTTATTTGCTTCGCAGATTTGGGATGTTGGACTGTAAGTCCATGACCACACCTATAATTTCTAACTTGAAGAAGTTACATGATCAAGCTACAGGTTCAGACCGAGAAGATCCTACCTCATATCGTCATATTATTGGGTCTTTAATGTATCTAGTACACACCAGACCAGACATTTGTTACGCAGTGAATGCTCTCAGCCAGTTCATGTGTGAATCGAAACATATTCATATGGTTGCTGCTAAGCATATTCTCAGATATGTTCGAGGGACTATAGCCTATGGGCTCAGATACACTTCCAATGGAGGTGTAATGCTTCATGGCTATACAAATTCAGATTGGATGGGCAGTACAGTGGACCAGAAGAGTACTTTTGGATATTGTTTCAGTTTGGGTTCAACTATGATCTTCTGGTCCAATAGGAAACAGGGCAGAAGCAGAATACATTGCTGGAAGTGATGCCGGTAGAGAAGCAGTGTGGATAAAAAAGATACTCTTAGATTTGTTCAGTGCTGAGCTGGAACCCACAGTAATTCATTGTAATAACTGGAGCTGTATAAAGCTCTCTGAGAATCCTGTGTTTATGACAGATCGAAACACATTGAGATGAGATATCACTATGTTCGGGACATGGTGTAGAAGAACATTCTTAGTATTCAGTATGTTCTGACGGCGGAACAAACTACATATATTTTGACCAAGCCTCTGTCGTTGACAAAGTTTTTGTACTTTCGAGACAAGCTTGGTGTTGCTGAGAATGCCTCTCTTGCCGAGAGAGAGTGTTAAAATTAAGCAGTTGCAAGAGCCATCCTCTTGGAGGATGGGGATGGCAAAGACCCTAGCTGAGATCTAGGGCCCCTGGTACACTCCAGGGGTTCTTGGTCTGGGACCAAGCAGTTAGAGTCATGGCAAAAGACCCTAGTGAGGCCCCCCAGTGTATTGTTGGGGTTCTTGGTCAAGGACCAAGCAGTTTGATGATGTAAGTCCCTAGATGTGTTCTAGGGCCCCTGGATGTGTTCTAGGGAATCCTTGCTCGGTGCTTGGATTGATCCTTGGTTGTGTACCTTGGTGGATAAGACCCTGGTGGTGATCTAGGGCCCCCAGATGTGTTCTGGGGTATCCTGGTCTGGGACTAGGCAGTTCTTGGTTAAGTACCAAAACGAGATGATGTGTGATCTTCTTCTCTCCCGGGATGGTCCATGAGACCTAGGAGCAGTTAAAAAGGACATGATCACATCATTGACCTTCCTCTTATGCTGGGATGATAAAAGCTTATAAGTTATCATGAGACTTATGTGGACATTTTGCCATTGAAGAAGAACCCCCCCTTTGACTTTGTCTTGTTACTGTTGCATCCCTTTGCTTGAGGCTTGAGCCACGTCCTTCTTAATGTTTATGTGGTGTTGGTCGTTTCTAGTCACCTTGACTTGTTGACTTTCTAATTAATATTTTTATGATTAAATATTAATTATTTTAATTTGTTTTATTGTTGGGTTTTAGTTTAACTCTAAAGATAGGGTTAGTTTAATTAACCCTAACCTCTACCTAAATTATAAAAGGAGACCTCTCCCCCTCTCTCACTCACTCAATCATTCTTCCTCCATCTTTCACTTGGTCTGATTTTTGCTGCGGCCTCGCCTTGTTTCAGTTTGGTATTTAGCTGTGGCCTCCTTGGACAGACTTTTGTTGGGTGCGGCCTCCTTGGGGCTTTCTCTCTTGCTGGTTTGGGGGTACGACTTCTCTCCTTGTTGTTGGTGTAGGGTATGGCCACCTTGGATCTGACTTCCTCTTGCTGTTATAGTGGTGCGACCCTCCTTTGAAGCATTCCCTTGCTAGTTCTTGGCTGCGGACCCCTCCTCTCCACTCTTCCTCAGCCTGCTGCTAATTTTGGTTGCAAATTGGGTTAGCTGTTTGGGGTTTTTACTGGTGCCGCCTTCCTTGATGCTAAGTGTTGTTGCTGCCACCTGTGTATGCTGTCTATTCTCTTTGCAGGTGCCATTTGTAGGCTGCCCTACATTACAGTTTTAATACCCTAATCAGGGTTTGTCAAGGCAACCCTAAAATCTGCTACCTAAATTTGCCTATTTCTGTAGCAGTCCCTCTTCTTGGACAGAATTTTGTTAGGGCTGCTTTGGCTTCCTTTCAGCCTCTAGATTGGTCAATGGAGTTTTTGATTCAACCCTGTACTTGTTGAGTAGCATGCTGGTTGGTTTTCTGTTTTCTACCCAAAGTTTTTCTTGGCAAAACTGTTCACAAAGATCTTGATGAGATCTACCCCTGAGAGTTTGATCCATGACCATTATAGTTTTTTCTGAGCATACAGAAAAGAGGACAACAACAAGCACATCAGGTAAATCTGTTCTTTGTTTTTGGCTAAGGTAATGTTCAGATCTGTTTCTTGTTTTTGCTAATGTTCAGATCTGTTCCTTGTTTGTGTTAAGTTAATGTTCAGATATAGTTCAGATCTGTTTTCTTTAGTAATGTTCAGATCCATTATATTATTTCTGTTATTAGTTTACATGATAAATTTTTGAATATATTGCTGATCTAAAACTACTGTAGTAAAGAAAAATTAAAAAAGATATTTCTGTTTCTAGTTTGCCCTTAAATTTCTAACAGTATAGTCAACAGTCCATTAATTGGAAGTGTTTGTCCTCTTAGCTATGTTCATAAGCCCTTTGTGGTTATCAAGGCTTACATTGGAAATATCTGAAGCCATGTGATGAATACAAACACAAAGCAGTTGCAATCTAAACCCCCTATCCATGAGGATGAATGTACAAGTATATGATATTGTTTTGGTGTCTT
This sequence comes from Picea engelmannii, assembly GCA_009831015.1. Classification (NCBI taxonomy): domain Eukaryota; kingdom Viridiplantae; phylum Streptophyta; class Pinopsida; order Pinales; family Pinaceae; genus Picea; species Picea engelmannii. The sequence goes on along the minus strand of ML813599.1, from coordinate 229,595 downwards.
CCTGTTGAATAGTAGCGTTGCAGAAGGTGAATGTGGTGGTCAGTTAAAGTGTGCAAGACAATAATTAAAGTTATGTCTCTAAGGTTCTCTTTGACATTGATGGTGTTCTAGAATATATCCATGTTTCGGTATTTACTAATTCAATAACTCCAATCTTACCCTCCAATCAAAATTTAAATCGCCATTGCACCAAATGCTGCACATACATACAAAAGAAATGTCATTTTTCGCTAGTGATCTTGCTTCAACATAAAATTGTTATTTATAAGCCCTTGTTGTTGGCCTGCCTCGACTATATGATTTCTGACTCACATTTCCTTCTGAATGGATGTTGAGAAACTACATACCTATTTTGTTTAAGACTCTATAAGATTCTAGTGATAAATAAGATAGTTCATTAATGTTATTTAACTTGGTTATTCAACCTACTCCACCTTATAGACAGTCATAGTGTCATGTTGCTGCACCAACTGTTTGGAATAAAGGGAAATAAAATAATATGCATGTTTGGGAATAAATTATTGACATTTGAAGGACTTCATGACTTGAAATACACATATTGACCAACATTAGGAAGAATAGTTGTTGAAGAAAATTAAATGATATCTGTTAACAAAGGAAAGGTGTACAAAAGATTTGTAAACCCCTCAATAGTGTGGCCTTTTCTTCACAACTCTAACATGCAGGGTGGCTGCAATAAGGTAATTGCTTCTCTGTTTGTACATATTTATTTTTGTATAATATATGTAGTATTTTCTCAAAAAAATGCACAAACGACTAGTAGTTGCAGAAAAATCAACATATTCACATCAAAAGAGAGGATTAAGGGACTCACCAACATTTGTATGTTTTCCGCAGTTGCTTAGAAATTAATTTTGATTATAAGCTCCTCGATAATCACATGCAACATTACAACCAGTCTTGGGTGCAAGGTAGAATCCGCAGTACCATCCCATTAACCCAAACATGACCCTTTCCCATACTCCCCAAATCTATTGCTACAAGATTGTCACCTTCTGGGGCATCAAAAACTGTCTACAGATTGACAAAGAAACAAATCCATGATTTATAAAGGATGCTGGATGATAAAATCAAGTAATTGTTAAAATTATTTCTTCAATGACCTTGATCCCTGCTCCAATAAATTTTTTGATGGTGACGAGAACAATGGTTTGGCCCTCCTTAGATTGGTTGTTGATGATGGTAAATGCCTTCCCTCTCATTCCCCAATAGATATAAAGATAAGTGAGTAAAAAGAAAACCAAATTGGCACTTAAAGTGGCTCAAAATTTGGCTTGCCGATTTTTTCCCAATTTTGTTAATTTTTGCCGTTTTTTTCAAGAAGTCGCGACCTGCCAATCTGATTTTTTGTTGACGTTTGGCATCGCAAAAAATCGCGATGTCGCTGATTTTCAGCGATTTTTTCATCTATGATAGAAACCATAAAGCATATATCAAAATCCAGCTAGCCACAATAAATACAGTCTTAAAGATTAAGCAACAACGACAGATTTCATGTCCATATGAGGGTCACGATCATCAGGGTTTGGGTCTCATCCATTAACTGGTTGTGCATCAACGGGTGAGGAGCGGTCCCATCCATTATCATTTTGTTGCTTTAAGCACTTTTCCATTGAAATATCTAGATCAAGCTAGGGAACTCATCATTCTTTGGTTGAGGAAGGGGAGCGCAGCTGTGGTGCACTCGGCTTTGACGTTCTTTTTGTTCCTTCATTGGGTGGCCTGTTGCTAGATCTATGGGAGCAAGCTGAACCTGGAGGGGAATGCACCTCTGGGGGGGACTTGGTTTGTGGTGCAGGGAGCCACACCCCAGTGCTCGAGAAGCCTCCAAAGATGTGCCAGCTCAAGGTCCACCTTTCCAAGTTGCCCCTGAATCTGCAAGTGGAAGTTGGCACATATTCGAGCCCCATCATACTAGGTAAATTTGCTGAAATGAGCATTCTTAAAACTACATTCATTTTTTTTTTCCCTATTTTTTGTTTTTTAATGTTTCTTTCCACATAATGTATTTCCAGGAAACCCACCGGGCACTTTTCCTCGTTCCGAGGATGCTATCTAGGGTAAACTGGATTCTATAAAATCTCAAAGCTTTGTCATGTCACTTACAAGAATAGAATTAGGGTGGGGAGTATAACATTCCATCATACAACCACTTGGCTAGACCCAATTGACTCTTTTGTCCAAATAAGAAATAAAAGGCTCTTTTCTAATGAGATGCCATGTTCCCTGAAATTCAATGCCCCATGGGAGTTTATTGCCAAGAGAGCAGAATTCTAGGTTATGGATGTGGGGAGGAGCTGACAACATAGGGTTGAGGCCAATTCCTAGATTGTCTTAGCAAAAGGGCAAAACCAAAACAAGTGTTTTTACGGTTTCCTCCTTATGTCATAAAAGGCATTTGGGTTGGGCATCTCCAAGATACTTTAGGTGCTGGCCAAGAGGAAGGCTACACAAAATCTCATGGAGCAGGCAAAAATGACTTTCTTCATCTCAATATAAGCCTGCCATTCTGCTTGAAGCCGAAATAACCAAGTTGACTGCACAGAGGGCATCCTCTAGAGCTTATTTAACTTCACGTTGAGGACTGGCCTGGAGCTCAACCAATGATACCGATCAGCTGGTTTGTATTTCTTAAATCCTTTGGAACAGTTCCACCTCCAGTCTTGCCACCAAGCAGATGGTGCAGGCTTCCCAGCTTATGAAAGAGGTAATCTGTGACCATATATTTAACCCTTTCTAGAACTAGTTTATTTTTTAAGTTCAGTGAAAATTCAGCTTTCAGATTTGGCCAAGGCTTCCACCCATTTGTTTTGCAATCAAAGAGATCTCCCACTATTACAATACCTTTCTTGGAAAGCTGCTTGGCTGAAAACCAATTAGTTTCTGCCGGTGCCTTTCCATTAACCAGCGCCAGGGGAGACCACCAGATGCAATGGTCATTAGATGAAAGGCCTGTTCGATGCGCGTTCCCTTTCCAGGTAAAGAGGTGCTTGATGGTCTCGCAGGCTTTCCAAATGCTTTGATAAACAAAGGGACCATGACCTTGGCCAGGGTTAACAAAAACATTTGCAAGTTGACATTCCTTCAGCCCCCTTTACACAGTGGGGTTCCAATCAACATATCTTAACAAAATTCCCCTTTTGAAACCTTTTTTTCTTACCTTTCTTAAATCAACATATATTAACACTATCCAATGTGAAATCATTGTTTAATACTTCAATGAACATATAATACATAACAGCCACTGTGGCACTTCTGTACTTAACCTTTCTCTGAAACAGGAATGCACAGATTTCTGTTATAACATATCTTAATATAGTACCCAATGTGAAACTATTGTTTCACACCTATCTTCAATCATTATATCATACTTAGCTGACAGGGCATTGGTTCATTGGTGAGCTTGATGGAGCATTGAGGCAACCACTAGGGTTCCATTCTCATTGTGGTGCAGCCCACCTGAAGGTGGAAGACTCAAAGCGATTTGGCAGAATAGGCACCCCTAAGACATGGCACCTCAACTGAAGGAAATAAATAGCATATGGTACATGATAGCCATTGTGATGGTTTTGTTTTGATCCTCTTGAAACATGAATTCCCAAATTTTCTATTCAGAGGGTTATTGTTTATTAGGCTCTAGACCCATTTTATGTTGGGGTTTAAAAGCTTGTTAATATCAATCCTTATCATGAAGTTCTAATTTATTCTATCTTTTGTTACTGTATTGTTTTGTATGAGGGATGCGGATGACTGCTAAAAGAGGGTTTTTTATTTGTTTGTTGCAGGATTATCATAGTTTTGAACATGGAAGTTGTGATACCTAAGTGTGACATAGTGGGTGAACCGAAACAACTCATAGATGCAAATGCCAGTGCTCAGCAGCAGCAGCAGCAGCAGAGGGCTGCAATGCCAATGCAGTCTGCTCCTCAGGCCCAACCTCCACCACAAGCCCAAGTGGTGCAGTCTTATGGAAGTTCTCTCAACACAGGGCCTATATCACCACAAGCCCAACCGGTGCAGTCTTATGGGAGTTCTCTCAACACAGGACCCAGAACACCACAAGCCCAATCGGGGCAGTCTTATGGAAGTTATGGAAGTTCTCTCAATGCAGGACCAAGAATAGTGCCAAACATGAACATGGAGGCTCAACCAGTGAATGGAGTCTATCAAAAGAACGAACCCAGTGTTGCAGTACCCATGCCCTCACATATGTCTGGAGCTGGACCTGGCTCATATACAAGGCCTGCACAGCCACTACATCCAATGCAAATCCCTGCAGTTGGAGGATTAGGTGGAGCAGTTGATAGAGGAATGAATGCTACCTCCAATCCATATGGTCGTCCAGCTGTTGCCCCTTCCTATCAACCACCTCCCATGTATTCTAGCAGAGGACCAATCGCTAGAAATGAGGCTCCTGCAAGAATTATTCCTATTGCAGCATTGAATCCTTATCAAGGCCGATGGACAATAAAGGCTAGAGTCACTGCTAAGGGGGATCTTCGTCGCTATAACAATGCAAAAGGAGATGGAAAAGTTTTTAGTTTTGATCTGCTAGACTTGGATGGTGGGGAAATACGAATAACATGTTTTAATGCTGTTGCTGATCAGTTTTATGATCGGATAGAAAGTGGGAAAGTTTATATAATCTCGAAGGGAAGTTTAAAACCTGCACAGAAAAATTTTAATCATCTAAAGAATGATTGGGAAATTTTCTTGGAGTCTACTTCAACAATAGAACCATGTTTGGAGGACGACAACTCAATACCAAAGCAGAATTTCAATTTTATACCAATAAGTGAAGTTGAGAACATGGAAAACAATTCAATGGCAGATGTCATTGGTGTTGTAATCTCAATCAATCCATCGAGTATAATCATGAGAAAGAATGGTACAGAGACTCAGAAAAGATCTCTTCAACTGAAGGACATGTCAGGTCGCAGTGTGGAGTTTACTATGTGGGGTGCCTTCTGCAATAAGGAAGGTCAGCAGATTCAAGAGTTATGTGATTCTGGAGCCTTCCCCATCCTGGCTKTGAAAGCTGGACGGATTACTGATTTTAGTGGAAAATCTTTGGGGACAATCTCCTCAAGCCAACTTGTTATAAACCCAGACCTTCCAGAGGCTCATCGATTGAGAGACTGGTTTGAGAGAGAGGGGAAGAGCATTGCTTCTCAGTCTATCACTAGGGAGATGACATCTGGGGGACGACTTGATATGCGTAAGATGGTTTCTCAAATTAAGGATGAAGGACTTGGTAGATCTGAGAAGCCTGACTGGATTTCAGTAAAAGCTACCGTATCTTTTATAAAGACAGACAACTTTTGCTATACTGCTTGCCCCTTGCTTATTGGAGAAAGGCAGTGCAACAAGAAGGTTAGCAATTATGGGGATGGAACCTGGTATTGTGAAAAATGTGATCGGAATGTTCCTGAGTGTGATTATCGATACCTGCTTCAAGCCCAAGTGCAAGACCACACTGGGTTGACTTGGGTCACTGCTTTCCAGGAAGCAGGAGAGGAAATTATGGGTGTCACAGCAAAGCAGCTCTACACAGTGAAGCATGTAGAACAAGATGATGTCACGTTTGCAGAAATTATACGAAAAGTTATTTTCAATCAGTATTTATTCAAACTGAAAGTGAAAGAGGAGACATACAGTGATGAACAGCGGGTAAAGTCTACGGTCGTTAAAGCAGAAAGATTCGATTATTCTTCTGAAAGTAGGATTTTATTGGATTTGATCAGTAAACTTTCCAGTGGAGAGTTTAGTAATATGACAGTGTCAACACCAAATCTGGGAACGAATGCTGGATCATACAGTGCAGGACATGGTGGAAGTGGTTTGGGCAGTAATTATGTCTCCAATGGGCTAGGTGCAAATCAATCTAGTGAAAATATTGCTGGTGGTGGGGGATATTTTGGCAACTCTGGTAGTTATGGAGGACCACAAAATGGGAGTTCAAACATGTATTCAGCTGGAGCTTCATGTCAGAGATGTGGTCAAGTTGGTCACTGGGCAAAAGATTGCCCAGGTTTAGATCGTGTTCCAGCTGCCTATGGTACTGGTGGTGCTGGAGGTGGTTATGGCATGAGGAGTGGTGGTTATTGAACAGTAAAGGCAATTAGTGTTCACGATAGCTAAAGCAAACATTCATTTGTCAGAAATTTTCTTTATCTTCAAACTCTTGAAGGTGTATTTATAATGGAAAATTGAGGCATCAGGGAAAGGATGCTTCTTCACCTTCAATCCATTAACTTTATTTTTGTGCAATGAAATCCAAATCTGGATAAGTAGCCATTGAAGAGGGTTGATAAAACTTCTCTTTCTCTCTCTCTCTCTCTATATATAAATAAAATTTTCTAGAGATATTTATACCTTCTATCTGTAAAAGGTTCCTTTTTCTTATTGAAGTTATATTTAATTTTCCTGTGGCACCCCATGGTGCAGATACAACAGTGTTTGAATTTGATAATAGTGTGCCCAGGCATAAGATCCTGATGGACCTTGAGATGTGCATCTTTAAACCACTGTGTTTCTAAACCACGTCTCCAACTATCTGTAGATAGATGTTAGACTTCTCATCTGTCAATAGTTATTTATTATAAGTTTTCTTTACCTCCCATCCGCTGGAATCTGAAGAAATAATTAGTTGTCTCTGAAGAATAATCCTTATCAACATTGGAATAACATAGTCCCACAGATTAGCAGCAATATTAACCCAAATATTGGACTTTTTGATTCTCGACTTTGGATTGAGCCAATAAAAAATAGTGTGCGACCAAGAACCTAACAATTTGTTTTTACTCACCTTTGGCCCAAAGGCTAAACAAAAGGTATCCAGACATTGGAAGATTCCAAAGACAGGTTGAAACTTGAGTCAAAAGGCTGATCCACGAACAAGATGTAAGATGTGAAGTGACCTTTTATTGTTTTAAGCAATAATTTTGCTATAAAGATGCCCTCCATTTAATGGAAGACCTAGAATCACAAGTTTATGCTAAGCTGCATCTTCTCATGAGATAATCTACCGAGGCAGGGCACAGTCAGAGAGGTTTGTCCTCCTTGCCTCGGTGAATAAAGGAAGCAAATGTCTTCCATGCAGCTAATTCTGTACTGTTTGTGGCTTTGTATAATCAATAGTCTATGACCTATTATTTGCCAAAAAATGTCGGCAATAACAAGTAGTAGTAGTATGAAAATCTTGGTTGCAAATGTCCTCTGTTCTAGAGATATATCCAATTCAAATTTTAATATCATAAAATAAAAGTGGTTTCTCATATAGGAAAAATGGGATGTAGAATCATAGAATCTCCAGTTACAATACTGCTGCCATAATTTTATCAGTGAGACGACACTCTTTTGTATGCTTGCAAGATGCTTCAGCAGTACTCTTGAATGACAAATCAAGGAACAGAATGGAATAAAAAATGTTGTTTATTTTCCTGTGATAATAGACCTCTCAATTACTATGAAGTATGCCATTTAATAACTTATAAGTTTAGGGAATTAACCCAGATGTGAAAGTAGTTTGAAATTGTCAGAGGATTTGTTATTTAAGTGCACTATGCAGTAGTTTTACTTCAGAGAAAGATGTCTGATTGCCATATTTTTTTTGGTATGGGTGTGTATCTGATATGGATATGACAATTTTCAGAAAATTCCAAATACAATCTCATTGAGGTACAAGAAAAACATGCATGGAAGAAAAAACCTTAAAAACATACAAAGATTCAACATAAAATTAGACATTTCTCAAGTAAAATTCAATAGTTGAGATTTTCATTAACATTATAATGCCAGTCATTAAGCATTTCTCAAGTAAAACTCAAATTTAGAGATTTTCATTAACATTATAATGCCATTCATAGTAACGACTGTACATCACTCTAAAGGGTCGAAGGTTGTAAACAGAGATTTTTCAACATAGATGATAAAACTAAAAAATGGTATGAGATATAATTTTTGGGATTATCTGCAGAGTAAGTGATTAACTCATGACCCATGGAATCCATGACCTATATCCGTGAGCATTAGTTGTCGCTGATCAGTTTTCTCATGATTTTGAATAGTCCACTTAGCACTCATTGCATTGGGTGATGCTCATAGCTGTGGTGAAGTTGGATTCAAGCTAGCAAAATGAATTGCATAGCCTCAATCATTACATTTGGAGCTTGCAACCAGTAATCAAGACTTCTCGAGATGGTCACCCATCCCAAGACTCCTTTGCCTAAAGCATGCTTAACCATGGAGATTTTGCTCCTAGTTGAGTCCACTTAGCTTGCTATCTCATTTGCAAAACCTTAACAAGTATTTCATCTTATGAACTATTCAATTAGAGCTCCCTTGATATTTTCAGGGGCTTTTGCAGTCCAACATATGAGATACCATTTTTGGGATTATTTGTGTAGAGAAAGTCATTAATCCATGAACATTAGATGTAGTTGACCAATTTTCTCATGATTTTGAATAGTCCACTTTTCACTCATTGCATTGGGTGATGCTCACAAGGGTGAAGTGGAATTGAAACCATTAGAGATTAGAGATATAAGGCTTACTATGTAATAAAGTCACTTTATGACTTTAAAATATGTTAATGTTCATTTTTTGTGTAAAACAATCTACATATTCATAAATGGAAATGATTTGCTAAATGAACAATGATATATAAGAATGTAAACTACGTTGTAATAAGTGCACCAATGATTCATTGATAATATCATATGGTGTTATTGTTAGTATCTTTCTTTGAGCTTAGTGATGTGACTCAACCCTATCTAGGGTTTCTTCATTAGTGATCTAACTCATTTTGTAATATGGTATTAGAGTAGGAAGCCATATCAAGAGTCCCGGGCCTTTGAAAAACAAGGTTTCCACTCTTGCGACTTCAATAGTTTGAGATCCACGAAGTGCCACAATTTGAAGAGGTAGGAAGAGTTTTATTGCAATTCTACTACTAATCTCTCTCATATTTGCAGTGTCTACAGTTTTGGGCTGAATGAAAGAAGCACTGGACATTCTACATGGCATGGATTGATGAGGCATTACAACAAAGTTTTCTACTTACACATTTCTCTTGCATGGTTGTGCCAACAAGAAAATAGTGATAGAAGGAAAACTAGTCCATGCCCACATCATTCAGACAGGATCTAAAGCCCGTGACATGTTTTTAGAAACCAAGGTTGTCATCATGTACGCTAACTCCGGGGATTTGGAGTATGCTTGCAAAGCGTTTGACCAAATTGTTAGAATTTCTTAAATTTTCAGTAACAATAGATTTACCAGAGTATTTTGATCTTCATTTAACATTCAATAACCATATATTGAAAATATAAGCAAGATCTAGAAGTAGATAGACAAGCACAAGAAGACAAAACGATTTATCTAGGGAAAACCCCAAACTCGGGAAAAAAACACAACCAACTTTTCTGAGAGAGAATCTTTCTGGTAATACAATACAACCATGAACAAACTCTATTCACAAGAGAAAAACCAGTAATGAAGAAACTCTGATAACAATAACTTATCTCTTCTCCTTGTCAAACCCTAGTGAAGGTAGACAATTGTGTCACAACTCTAGTGCAACTCTTCTAGAGGTAGCGCACAAGAGAAATCACCACGAACCAGGGTTTTAGGATATGCGCTAGGGTTAGACGAGTTGCCTAGTACAATTTTCTCCTCAATGTTGGCACTAGAAAACTCCAATCGCTGGCAATCTTTGATCTTGCTGGTTTCTTGCCTAGGTCATCTGGCTTCAATCCTCATCTCTAATACCATGTTAGAATTTCTTAAATTTTTAGTAACAATAGATTTACTAGAGTATTTTGATCTTCATTTAACAATCAATAACCATATACTGAAAATATAAGCAAGATCTAGAAGAAGATAGACAAGCACAAGAAGACAAATATTTATTTTGGGAAAACCCAAACTCGGGGGAAAACCCAACCAACTTTTCTTAGAGAGAATCTTTCTAGTAATACAATACAACCATGAACAAGCTCTATTCACAAGAGAAAAACCAGTAATGAAGAAACCCTGATAACAATAACTTATCTCTTCTCCTTGTCAAACCCTAGCGAGGGTAAACAATTTTGTCACAACCCTAGTGCAACTTTTCTAGAGGTAGCGCACATGAGAAACCACAAAGAACTCCAGTTGTTGCGTCTCTTAGGGTTGCCTTAGACTTGCGCTTCCTTAGCTGAGATGATGAGATGAGTGAGTGTGTGTTCAAATGAGCAAGGCATCACCTTTATTTATACTAGTTCAGTCACTTAGCTGGGGCCGACTTCTTGATGCAAACCCCCACCAGCGCCTGGGGCTCGATCAATCTCTCGGTCTAAGGATCATTCTTCTTAGGGGATGAATTAGCTCTCAGGCTCTTGCTGAACCCACAAAATTCCTTACCACATGCATTTTCTCTTTTCCCCGCACACAAATTCAAGTTCGCAAGGGTCCTAATACTCCAGTGGAGTCTTCGACCACGTGACCCCAGGCCAAAACTGTGGGTCAGCTTTCAAATTACTGAAGAATTCGGGACTCCAGGGCTCCGGGCTTCGGAAGCTCCAAAAGTAACACACTACAACTCTTCCAAAGGCCAAACTCGCGAACAACCGAACGAGGCAGATCGAATGGTTGGCGTCTGTCTCGAATCGACGACCGACGCTTTCTTCGGGCTTCGGGCTTCGGGACCCTTCAACACCTAACTTGCAGTTCCTCCTGAATTCGTGAAGGGAAATGGATCGACGGTTCTTGTCTCCTCCACAACCAACGGTTATGATTGGCTTTGGAACTTCGGGCTTCGGGAGTTTTAGCTGCTCCAACTTACGGTACCTACGAACGCCGAATCAACGAAGGATAGATCCATTCTCCACGTGTCTCTCTCGACCAACGATCGAGATCTACTCCGACATTCAGGCCTTCGAGAGTTTTCAAACCATAGGACTTTTCACCTCCGTTCTCCCGGACCGTCGAATTCACGAAGTTCGAGATCTGTTGACATGGGTATTCACTATCAACGGTCAAGATGCGCTCTGAATTTCAGAGCTACATGAGTCTTGCATGTTTTTGCAACCACACCCCAAATTCCTCTGGATAGTCGAACTTTCGGAGTACCTCTGATCTATGGACGCATGTCCTCGCCGATGTACGGTCCAGGTTCACTTCGGATCCCAGGACTTTGGGAAACTTGTCTTCTTTGCGCCTAATCACGAAAAATCTCCGAATTCGCGAAGTCCAAAGGACTAAAAGGATTAGATCCCACCCACCTTCTCCAGATATGACGATCACAAGAGATCCTGGTTCTTCCCAAATGGATCTCGTCCACTTGACCTCCAAACAAAAGGAATTCTTCCTTTTGAGAACTGAACTCGCTGTCCCTTCTGAGCTTTGGCATTCAAAGTGATTCAGACCTCCCGTGCATGGATTGCGCTACTTTGAAACTTGAAGGTTTTTGGAAATTTCTCCTACGCACTCCTTGTGCTCATCTTCCTTGAGACTTTTTCAACACTTGACTAAGTGTTGGCCCTTTGCATGCCTTGCACGAGTCTTCTTGAGCTTTTATACTCAGATGAGTATATGTGCACTCTTTGCACTCACTCTTGAAGCTTCACGTTATCTCTCTTGAGCTACTGAGTCTGAAAACGACTCGGCCTTCACACTCCTTGCGTGGCTACTGTACATTCCTTGCACCAGTGTTTCAAAAGAGAAACAATTGGAACTTATAGAACATTAACTGTTCATTCACTTAACCATAAAATACACACACATACATATAAACACAAAAATAGATAATGTAACATTACCCAATTAACTCAGAGATAAGCAAACTCAGACATGTGAAGCAATTCTCCTCTGTTATATTACTCCAACGGAATATTTACAATAGTTCTTACACCTCTGAGCTTCTTCTCCACAACTCTCTTCAACATAAATCACAATAAACTTTTAGCAGCCTCTTTTGGGCATATATTACATACATCTATACAAGAGGGGGCTTCTTGAGCCTTCCCTCCAGACTATTCTAGTGCTATCACTTCGTAATTAAAACAACCTACCACTAAGTTTATTACATTGAATGGATAATTACATCCCAGATATGAGCCGGTGCTCGAAATCTGTACAATCCTACAGGTAATTTAAGACGATTACAATAATCTAGAGCACATACAATGGCTCTTGTCTCAAAATATTAAAGGGCCTTTAATTACAAAGGTTTTAAAATTTAAGGTGATACACCCTCCTTGGAATCCAAACCAGCTCTGAATGCGTTGCGCTGGGTGTTGAGTTGTCCTCCACTTGGTCTTATTGAATGATGAGGGTGATGCTCCTGCATCATACATGAGAAAAAAACATGAACTCCTACTCATGGCCCTGTTGCTGCTACGATTGAGATCCTCTAGGGTCCCAAACTTTGAATCGAAGTTGTCCACCTACTCCTCTGCCTTGCTACTATTTCCATCCTGCTACTGATGTAGGCTCTCCTCTTGTCATCCTCCATATTTTGTTGACTGTCCTCTTCGCTGATTCCAACATCAACCGCCCAATTTCTTCTATCTCTCTGTCCAACTGGTCCACGGGTTGGCTTCCCTCTTGCAGTCTGCTCTGCTATTGTATCTCCTCCTCTTCATCAATCTATAACCTGACTTGTTGGATGAGCCTACTTTGGGTTATTATTCTGTCTCCCAGGGCCTCCAATTCTTCATACAGATCAACAAGATCCACACCGCCTGTTCTCTCCCATGTTGCAGGTTCCAATTCTGCAGTTATCCTCTGTTTGTCTTCCTTGCTGCAATTTATGAGAAATTCCACCAAATGCTCTTCTTGGAGATTTATTTGGCTCCCAACTATGCGGGCCTGCTCTTCCTTCTTTTCCTATTGAACATAACTTGGCTTTTGTCTACTCTCTTTCTCTTTGATGGTCTCTAATGGCCATCTTTCTATTGCACATGCTACCACATACAAACTGTTAGTTTTAAAAAACTTTGGCTCCTTGGCCTCTTCCCTTGATGCTTTCGACACCTCTTCCTCACAAGTACGAGCACCTATGAAACTCATTCCAAGAGATACTGATCTCTCCTATCCTCAGACTATAACACTGAGGATCTTATTCTTCCTTCAAAGGTTCCTTCCCACTCATGAGAAGTATACTCGAACTAGCTTCTTCTTTGACTCCTTTATCTTCTATTGGCAACAACATATGCTTACACCCATTCTTCTCAAGGGTATAAGTATTCTTCCTCCCATCATGTATGACATTTCTGTCATATTGCCACAGTATCCCCAATAGAACATGACAAACATCCATGGGTATGACATCACATAAAACCTCATCCTTATAACCACCTATTTTAAATTCAACTTTACATTGTTGACTTACCATGACTTGATGTCCTTTCTACAACCACAACACCTTATACGGATTCAGATGTGCATTCGTCTCCAATTTTAGCTTTTCCACCATCTCCGTGGATATCAAGTTATCAGTACTTCCACTTTCTATAATCACCTTGCATACCCTATCTTTGGTCTTGCAAGCAGTTCTGAATAAACTGTTCCTTTGGACTCGTTCTCTTACCTCTTTCTCCGGCTGCACGAGAACTTTTCTCATCATGAGTGATATTCTTTTTTCCGCTGCTTTTGCCGTCATCTCTGTCTCCATATCCCTCGGCCGCGCCTTAGAAATGTGAGCTCCTCTAACTCTTGCATTCTTCCTTTCAGGACATTCCCAAAACACGTGCCCTGTTTTTCCACAGGCGTAACACTTCACTTCTCCTCCTCTGCCTCTTCCTCTACCTCTGGGAAAATAGTTTCTTCCTCCATAGTGTCCTCCCCTAGAGCTTTCTCCTTTAATTATCTAGTTTTTAGAGCTACCAATTTCTTCTCCTGCCTTCTGGAAGTTTTCTCTGGTGGTTCCTTCTCCTCTGCTAGGATTCTTTCCTTTGTTCCTCTGACTCTTCTTCCTTTTTAACTTTTCCTCCGCCTTCAGGGCTACCTGATAAGCATCTTCCACTGTCCTCATTGTTATCAAGCTAATCTTATCCTGGATTTCGTAGCTCAATCCATTAATGTACCTTGCAACCTTTTCTTCATCATTCTTCATGTGTCCTGCTCTTATGTTCAACTTATAAAACTCTTCATTGTACTCCTTCACCGACAAAATTTTATGTCTCAGATTCTGTAACTTTCTGAACAGATTTATCTAGTAATCCTTGGGTATGAACTTAACCTTCAGCTTAGCTACCATTCTATCCCAACTCTAAATTATGGACTTACCATTGCTACTTCTGTCCGCTTGTAACTCGCCCCACCATAATGCTGCGCGTCCCTTCAACCTGGTCACCGCACGCTTCACCTTCTTCTCATCATCAATTTCCTCATAGTCAAACAACTTGTCAAAAGTACTTATTCAGTCAAGTAGTTCTTCCACATTCAAATTACCTTCATACATTGGGACTTCCATTTTTGCTCTGGTTCCCAATTTGACAACAACTCTCAACAATTGCTCCTCTGTTGCTTGTCCTCTTACAACTTCTTCTGCTTCTACGTATTCACTTTCAACATCGCTCACGTCACCAACTTTGGGTGCTCTTCTCTATGCTGTCTCCATGGTGTCCAACCTCACACGAAATTGTCTCATATCCTCTCTCACGACTACATTGACCACTGGTCTCTCTCTGAGTCTCCTTGGCAACATGATTCTAAGTTTTCTTTACCTCACAGATCTTATTTCGGGCTTTGATACCACTTGATGCAAACCCCCACCACCTCCTGGGATCGTGCGACCTCTCGGTCTAAGGATCGTTCTTCTTCGGGGATGAATTAGATCTCGGGCTCTTGCTAAACTCACGAAATTCCTTACCACTGGCCTTTTCTCTTTTCCCTGCGTGAAAATTCAAGTTTGCGAGGGTCCTAATACTCCAACGGAGTCTTCCACATGACCCCAGGCCAAAACTGTGGGTCAACTTTCAAATTACTGAAGAATTCAGGACTCCGGGGCTTTGGGCTTCGAGAGCTCCAAAAGTAACATACTACAACTCTTCCGAAGGCCGAACCCACGAACAACTGAACAAGGTAGATCAAATGGTTGGCGTATATCTCAGATCGATGGTCGACGCTTTCTCTAGGCTTCGGGCTTCGAGACCCTTCAACACCTAACTTGCGCTTCCTCCCGAATTCGCGAAGGGAAATGGATCGACGGTTCTCATCCCATCAGCAACCAAGGGTTATGATTGGCTCCATAACTTCGGGCTTCGGGATTTCTGGCTACTACAACTTATGATACCTCCGAACGCCGAATCGATGGAGGATAGATCCACCCTCCACATGTCTCTCTCGACCAATGATCGAGATCTACTCCGACCTTCGGGAGTTTTCAAACCACAAGAATTTTTTCCTCCGTTCTCCTGGACTGTCGAACTTGCGAAGTCCGAGATCTGTTGACACGGGTATTCACTATCAACGGTCAAGATGCGCTCCGATGTTCGGAGCTTCGAGAGTCTTGCATGTTTTTGCATCCACACCCCAAATTCCTCCGGATAGTCGAACTTCCGGACTACCTCCGATCTATGGATGCGTGTCCTCACCGATAGACGATCCAGGTTCACTTTGGATCGCGGGACTTCGGGAAACTTGTCTCATTTGCGCCTAATCACGAAAAATCTCCAAATTCATGAAGTCCGAAGGACTTCAAGGGTTAGAACCCGCACACCTTTTCCATATTTGATGATCATTAGAGATCCTGATTCTTCCCGAATAGATCTCGTCGACTTGACCTCCAAACAAAATGAATTCTTCCTTTTGAGAACTGAACTCACTATCCCTTCTGAGCTTTAGAACTCGAAGTGATTCAGACCTCTTGCGCACTCCTTGCGCTACTATGAAATTTGAAGGTTTTTGGAAATTCCTCACACGCACTCCTTGCGCTCATCTTCCTTGAGACTTTTTCAACACTTGACTAAGTGTTGGCCCTGTGCACGCCTTGCACGGGTCTTCTCGAGCTTTTATACTCAGATGAGTATATGTGCACTCTTTGCACTCACTCTTGAAACTTCACGTTATCTTTCCTGAGCTACTGAGTTTGAAAACGACTCTGGCTTCACACTCCTTGCATGACTACTGTACACTCCTTGCACCAATGTTTCAGAAGAGAAACAATTGAAACTTATAGAACATTAACTGTTCATTCATTTAACCATAAAACACACACACATACATATAAACACAAAAAATAATAATGTAACATTACCCAATTAACTCAGAGATAAGCAAACTCAGACATGTGGAACAAATCTCCTTTGTTATATTACTCCAGCGGAATATTTACAAGATTTCTTACAACTCTCAGCTTCTTCTCTACAATTCTCTTCAACATAAATCACAATAAACTTTTAGCAGCCTCTTTTGGGCATAGATTACATACATTTATACACGAGGGGGCTTCTCGAGCCTTCCCTCCAGACTATTCTAGTGCTATCACTTCGTAATTAAAACAACCTACCACTAAGTTTATTGCATTAAATGGATAATTACATCCTAGATATGAGCCGATGCTCGAAATCTGCACAATCCTATAAGTAATTTAAGACGATTACAATGATCTTGAGTGCATACAATGGCTCTTGTCTCAAAATATTAAAGGGCCTTTAATTACAAAGGTTTTAAAATTTAAGGTGACGCACCCTCCTTGGAATCCAAACTAGCTCTGAATGCGCTGTGTTGGGTGTTGAGTTGTCCTCCACTTAGCCTTATTGAACGATGAGGGTGATGATCCTGCATCACTTGTCTTCCTGGAAATTCTATTTCCACTTTATTATTTTCATGTGGACCGACTTCTCTTCCTGGAAATTCTATTTCCACTTTATAATTTTCATGTGGGTCGACTTCTCTTCCGACTGTTCTTCAACTGTTCAATGGTCTTCCTTTGACTTCTTGGATCTTCCTCTCTAAGAAAAGTTGTTCAGGAGGAAATACCTCCTGCTGCTACAAAAACATCAACACAAATGCCATAATGAAATGTGGTACCTTGGACTATGATGATTGCAACATTGCTAGTAGAAGAAAATAGAACCACTAAAGGTGATAGCCAACCGAAATTTGCATTCTATGTAAGAAACAACCGCAATAGATCAACAAAAGATAAAGAGGAAATAAAATGCCACAATTGCAAGAAGCTGGGTCATACAACTTGGAAATGTAGACATTGAGCCAATGATGTTCTTAAGGGAAAGGTCAAAGATAGATAACATATAGTGAGTGTAGCCATGATTGGAGATCCACTAGATCCTGAGGGTGGTGAAGAATCTACTGAAGAAAAGATATTTTATGCATTTTAGGAAGCCCGGACTTTGAAGACAGGAAGGGGTTAGTTAATAGCTCAAAATGAATAGTTGTCCAGTTAGTTCAAAAATTGTGGATCTAGAGAAAGATTTCTCATTAATGGGAAAGACATGCATGTGGATTGTAGTCTACTAGTGAGGTTATGTGACATGCATGTGGATTGTAGTCTACTAGTAAGGTTATGCAACATGCATGTGAATTTCCGTCTATTAATTGATTTCGGGAGATTTATGATTCAAGAGTTCGGGGAGGAGGAATCCAAGAACTCGAGAATTCAACTCAACAACTTCACCTTTACGAAGGTTATGAGGTAGTTTGATGGAGCTCAAACTAGTCCAGGAATTGTGTTCAAAGAAAAAACTTCTAAAGGATGTTACTGGTGTTTAGTGTTCAGTTTATGTGTTTTACATTCAATATATGTATTTGATTTTAGTTTGTTCCAACACTATATGCCTTATGAGGGTATTAGAGATATAAGACTTACTATGTAATAAAGTCACTTTATGACTTTAGAATATGTTAATGTTCATTGTTTGCGTAAAACAATCTATCTCACATTCATAAGTGGAAATGATTTGCTTAATAAACAATGATATATAAGAAGGTAAACTCATTTGTAATAAGTGCACCAACTATTCATTAATAATATCATATGATATTATTGTGAGTATCTTTTTTTGATCTTACTTATGTGATTCAACCCTATCTAAGGTTTCCTCATTTAGTGATCTCCATTGAAGATTCTTATTATTGCCAAAATATTGAAAGGTCCAACACAAGATGCTATGCTCCCTTTTATATATGCTTTGGAAGATATTTCAATGTTTGTTCTTTTTATTTTAATGATCATTTATAAAATTATTTAATTGCTTCTAATTTCATTGTTAAACTGAATCAATCCAAATTTATGTCCCAAATGGATCCGATACGGATTTGAGATGAATCCGTGGCTATATATGGGACAGTTACGACTGGATACACATCCAGGCAGCATCTGACCCTTTTCTGGCCGGGGTTTGGATTGAATCCATATGACACAATCTTGTGAGGGAAAGAGGATCCAGTAACATGCGGGTAGGTTGTGATGGTTTCTCTCTTTATCACAAACAGTTCT
>ML813599.1:172491-191476 GCA_009831015.1 Picea engelmannii | reverse complement strand
AAAATAAGTAATAAATGCTCATTAAATACTTTTGGGTCCCACAACTTAAAATCACTTTAAGTTATAAAGTACATTCACTTTATAAAATCACTTTATTTAAAAAGTCACTTTACAAATAAAACATGTCTAGGAAATATGACTTTATGTCCCCCCCATGAAAAAACACAAAAACATGAATGAGGACATCCCTTGTTACATTTCAACATGCTCAAGTGTGATGTAAAATGAGAGAGCCTTGCATCTTATTTATACTCTCCAAGTATCTTCCTTAGAAGCATCTTATAGGTCACTTAACCTATTTCTAGGTCACGTAAACCATTTATAGGTCACTTAACCTATTTTACTCATTTTTAGGGTTAACCACTTTCCATAATTAGAAAATTCTCCATTACTTTATCATTTAAATATTCTTCTTTGATTTTGTCACTTCACTTTATTATTTAAATAATCCTTCTTGACTTTGTCACTTTACTTTATCATTTAAATAATAATTTCTTCTTTTCAAGCTCTTTGACTTCTTTGACCTTTTGGGGCTTCAAGCCAACATATGAGGGTCCTCCAACTTCGTAAGGCCATAACTCTCAAACCGTGAGGAGTTATGTGACATTCCACATACCACCAGAAATGGAATGACATGTACTATCCATATATAATAGTATTACCTTCAAATATATTAAAAAATCATACCATTATACATGAAACAACCTTAGGTCCAATACCCAAACCTTTGTGCTACCAGAATTCGCTACATGACTAGTTTTGGATTAGTCAACAACCCTAACTTGAAATAATCATAACTATGTACCTGTATGGAATAAATATCTGAAAATGATACACAATGTTTTTCTGTGTGTTTTATGCAATTCCTCCAAGTTTCACTACTTGAAACCTCTCATAAAAGGAGTTATAGAAAAAATGACATACCTTGCTGAATTCCGGCTTATTCTAGAGAGATACCTTGTAGAGCATTCCCCGCACATAATATTTGTTGAATGGATTTAAAAATGTTACAAAAAATACTACAAAATATACTATAACCAACACATTTGGTCTTACTGAATTTGGATATGTTATGAAGAAGTTATGACGTTTTTACTCGAAACGCCTATTTTAGATTAGTTTCAGGACTAGCCACAAACCCTATTTTCCATGGAGTGTATCTCCAAAAATACAACGTTCCACAAGTTGAATTTTTTACCACAGATACGTGTATATGTTTCCTCAATGGCCTATCAATTTCACAGTCTGAATCATTCTAGAAAACAAAATATTGCTAAAATGGTGAGATGACCTATAAATAACATACCTTAGAAAGCATCATCAAAAGAATTTATCCTCCCTTGAATTCCAACCTTCTTTTCTTTACCTTCCCTCTGAAATTCAGCTTAGGTATCCTTTGGTTACTTCAGTCACCTATAGATATTCGATATTCTCAAGTGTGATGTAAAATAAGAGAGCCTTGCCTCGTATTTATACTCTCCAAATATCTTCCTTAGAAGCATCTTCTAGGTCACTTAACCCATTTCTAGGTCACTTAACCTATTTTCCTCATTTTTAGGGTTATCCACTTTCCATAATTAGAAACTTCTCCATTACTTTATCATTTAAATATTATTCTTTGATTTTGTCACTTCACTTTATTATTTAAATAATCCTTCTTGACTTTGACACTTTACTTTATCATTTAAATAATAATTTCTTCTTTGCATGATCTTTGAATTCTTTGACCTTTTGGGGCTTCAAGCCAACATATGAGGGTCCTCCAACTTCATAAGGCCATTACTCTGAAACTGTGAGGAGTTATGTGACGTTCCAAATACTACCAGAAATGGCATGACATGTACTATCCATATAGAATAGTATTACCTTCAAATATATTAAAACTCATACCATTATACATGAAACAACCTTGGGTCGGTTAGTCCCTAAAGTTGCACTTGACTGCTAAGGGAAAGCTAAGGCATCATCAAATTATTGCAATGGTTTTTATGGATACATGTATATTGGCTTTTTTGAAAAGATTGGAGGTTTCAACAGTAAATGAAGATAGAGAATATCAATCTTTGATTGTAAATAAGTCTCGATCACATTTACTTAGTCAATGGTAGTCAATTTAATAAAGCAGATAAAACCATAAAATAAAGAAATATGCAAGTGTCCAATCTGTTCACTCACATAGGAAGATTCTTGATCCTAAATGTCATTAGGAAATAGAGAATAAGGTACTCAAAAACAAGTCTTGAAATGGAAAAGAAATCAGTGAAATATTCACTTCCTTATCAACATAACAAGATAATTTCAATGCATCGCAAATATAACATGTTTTTTAAAGTAAGAGAAGGAAGAATGAGATTAGAGGAGAAATTCTGCTCATCAAAAGGGTTGTAGCATTGAGTGCAAAATGAAATAGTTCCTGCTTTACAATCATAAAAGAGAATCTCAGTCCTGCATTCCTGGTCTCTATTGAACCCTCTTGGGCCTTTTGAAATTGATTCCTCTCTCCCTTTACATTTAAAAAGGATTTATAAATAATTACCATCTCACTTCTGAAAATAAAAAAATCAAAATATAAATCTAATTGATTGCAAGAAATCTGGATCATCTCCAAAGTCCTCTGCCCGGAATTCGAATTTGAATACACACAGCTGATCTGTTACAGACAATTTGAAACTGCTTTCTGAAGATGCTAAATCTGGATGCTAATTAACTACTGATTTTATGTTCCGAAATATAGGAATAAAAAAAATAAAATCTCATGATAATCTACTTTGATATCAAGTGTTTTGTAAGTTGAAAATGCCCATTCGAGCTTCTGATATCCATCTGTGAAGTGATAAGATTTGAAGATTGATTTCCCTTGAAATATGTCTTTTGACTACTGCCAAGTGCCCTGCTTCTTATTCCTTTAAAATCTGAAATGACTCGATCACTCCTCTGAAAATATATAACTATTGATCGATATTTATGAAGAAAAGATTGAAATCCCTTCAGTTCTGCCTCAAAATCTTATAATTACCAAATGCTCTGTCAATACAAACTTCTGGAAAATTTCGTCCTAATCAAATGTAGATTTCTCTAGAACCGTTGAGAAATTTCGCAAACCCTTCGAGATGAATGTAGATGGATATATTTGGGAGGTGTGTTTTGAACTGTTGCAGCAAATTCTTTTCGATTTGTTCAAAAATTAATCCCGAAATTATCCTCCTGAATAATGACGGGAATGCACAAAATATCGAATGCTTCACCTGCAGTTGAATACATTCAAATCTGAAAGATATTTCGACCACCTGTTGGAAAAAATTGTTGAACTAAAAATCTGGGATTGATCCTTGACTAACCATTATAAATATGAGATTGCTATATTGATCCCCTCCCACCTGTATTTTCCACTTCAACTATTAAAACTTCTACCTTCAAATCAAGAATTTGATCATCTCTTGAGTGATTTTTTTATTTTCTCCATTGGGTGATCCTCAAATGTACTTTAACATTGTGTGGTTATTGGGCATAACCCTTGGCATTCGACATCTCCTCGTAGTGCCATTCTTTACCGTTACACCTGTTTTTTGCATGCTTGACAAATGGTCTTGGGTTTGAACACATCTGTATTTTATGTATTTATACAGTGGGCAATATCCTGCATACTCAAAGAGACAAAGAAAATAGTTATTTATATGTATTTTTGTCTCCAACCTATATTGACGCATAGTGCACGACTTAGTCTTGCGAGCTCCCTCCATGTGGCTTTGTGCTTGGGCGCTAGGATTGACTTATGTGTCATGTGTTGTGGCTAACCCTTGTTGTGTTTGATGGTAGGTGCTGGAGATTGGATCCCGACCAATAGATTTTTGTAAACTAATCATTAAGTCTATAAAAGAAAACCAAGAGAATAAAAATTGACCATATAAGCCTAAATGGATTTATAATACCATTTTTTATTTTGCCAAAAATCTACCTTTTAATTCATAGGCAATGATCCTTACTTAATATCAACTTTAAACACATTTTACTAGTAAAAAGGCCAATTTATCTCGATGACATGGAATCAAGGCATTATAACACTGTAAAGGTGTATGGAACAAGGAATTCCACCCTTCCTATACCTCCCTCCAACGAGGCAAGTTAAAATCTCAGCACTACTTCTGGCATATGCAATACCGATGCTCTTGAACAACACGTTTTGATGCTACAGGAATAACCCCATTCCTGCAACAAGGAGAAAATTGAATATTTAGTATCTGGATACTAACATTGGCTCCTTTTGGGGATGACATGCTCCCTACAAGCTACCAAGAACAAGCAGACCACTGTGCCTTTCCATTCTATCCATCTGTGCAACACAACCTGCAAAATTTTGCCTCTGCAAACATCCACATTTATGCTATGCCTAGTCCATTGGGCTATGGAGTCGGTCAATATCATTTCAACTCTGGCCCCAAATTTCTGCAACTTAATCAAACTCTAACAAAATGATGAAAACAAACTCATTGCAAATCTGATTACACTATGCAAACTGCAAAAACAAATGCTCAAGAAGAGAGCTTATTGCCTGCCCTACTTCTAACCAATTATACCATCACTTGATCAATTGAAATCATGTTTCCAATGGAGCCATAATAACATCCAACTGATTTAAAAAAAATATTGTATGCAAATAAATTTCATAGAAGACTTCATGACTTGTAGCAGAATTTTAACTTGCAACACATACTTACAATAATTATCTTCTTTGATTCGAAATTTTGCAAGTCTGAAATCTTCTGAGAAACATGATTTCATATAAAAATCTACCAGATCATAGAAAAAAGAAGTAGATTGATAACCAAATACGTTTACCTCTACTTGCTACTCAATTTTTACTTCAACTTCTGATGTATAGATGTCATATACAACTTTCTGCAAATCTGTATATAGCTATGAGCTGATTTTACAGTTAATTACCTCTTGTTTAATATCTTCTTCATAAGTGATACCAATTTTCTGTTCATGAGGCGCTGCAAACAAAAATGACAATTTGAAATCTTCAGCCATATCCATGTAGACAACCACAAGATCATGCCAATTATGCTGCATCTTCAACTCATACAAATTTTTTTTTTGCTCCTCTGTGATATCTGTTCCACTTGTCAAACTAAACTCCATCTGATCTGTTGAAAAGCAGGTGTGACCAAGATCTATATTATCATAATCAAAAGAAATAAAATCATCTTGATTCTGCTCAGAAATTTTTGGGACAACAACAATGTCATCATGATAATCAACAGGTTGATCTTCTTCTTCCATGCTGCGTTCAAATGCATAATTTCCATGCAATGGCTTAGGCTTCTCATAGATGAGGAGTTCAATGCCTTCATGAATCTGCTGGTCAGATTCTTCCACCATAAAGACATCAGGCTCTAAAATGTCAATATTATCATCACTATACTCATCAAATATGGGTTGACTCAGAAACATTTCTGAGAACTGAAAATCAAAAACCTTTTCTTCACAATCATCTTGAAAGGATGAATGCATAAGTTCAACTTGGTTATCATACAAATCTTGACCATAAATCACATATGAACAATCATCAAAAACATCTATAGCTGCTCATTTTTCTTCCTCATTTATAGCATGATATAAAGTATCATAGTTACACATTTCAAAATCGGAATACTGAAATTCCTTCTGCTACAAAACATATTTATGAAAAGATACAGCTAACATTAAATCATCTTCTTCTTCCTCTGCCTTATAATCCTTTTCATTTGAGCTCAAAGTAATAGGTACATAAGGAGAAAGATCCAGATAATTCTCAGTTACACAATCATTGATATTCTCATCGACTATATCTTGAAGATCATCCTCACTAACATGGTTTTCATTCTTGCAAACATAAGAAAAATCTGCTTTCTGTTGAATATGCTTCTCAAATACATCACAACAATTTTCAAAAAGACTTTCAACTGGAAATTTTTCTTTATAAAGTATATTGAAAGTGTCATGAAAACTTGCTAATGAGTTAATACTTGAAGCTGGAAGAGATTTTCACCAGTCAAGGGCTGCTCCCTTCAATGAGTATATGAAAATCTTGATCTGGACATCCTTATGCACAATCTGATGTTCGTGAACAAACTCATGAAAATCCAGCAGATGCTCGGTCAGAACCTCCCAATCTTTGCGTTTAAATGTAGGAAGGATACCTTCCCATCCATATATGCTAAGCATTGGGTTTGGAAAACCAAATACATCTGAAAAGTCACAAAAGTCAAATCTTTGAGACAAAATGGATTCCATAGTTGGATCCCCAGTGGAGTCGCCATGGTGAAAGATCTGCAGTCAAGCATATGTCCTCTTCCTATTCACCATCAAGAAGTGGATCTGATAATTTCTGTTCTCCCAGGGAAGATTTCTTTGTTGCTTCGTCCTCGACAACGACACCAAAATATGTTAGTCCCTAAAGTTGCACTTAACTGTTAAGGGCAAGCTAGGGCATCGTCAAATTATTGCAATGGTTTTTATGGATAAATGTATATTGGTTTTTTGAAAAGGTTGGAGGTTTCAAAAGTAAATGAAGAGTGAGAATATCAATCTTTGATTGTAAATAAGTCTCGATCACATTTACTTAGTCAATGGTAGTCAATTTAATAAAGTAGATAAAACCATAAAAGAAAGAAATATGCAAGTGTCCAATCTGTTCACTCACACAGGAAGATTCCTAATCCTAAATATCATTCGGAAATAGAGAATAAGGTGCTAAAAAACAAGTCTTGAAATGGAAAAGAAATCAGTGAAATATTCACTTCCTTATCAACATAACAAGATAATTTCAATGCATCACAAAGATAACATGTTTTTTAAAGTAAGAGAAGGAAGAATGAGATTAGAGGAGAAAGTATGCTCATCAAAAGGGTTGTAGCATTGAGTGCAAAATGAAATAGTTCCTTCTTTACAATCATAAAAGAGAATCTCAGTCCTGCATTCCTGGTCTCTATTGAACCCTCTCGGGACTTTTGAAATTGATTCCTCTCCCACTTTACATTTCAAAAGGATTTATAAATAATTACCATCTCACTTCTGAAAATCAAAAAATCAAAATACAAATCTAATTGATTGCAAGAAATATGGATCATCTCCAAAATCCTCTGCCTGGAATTCGAATTTGAATACACACAGCTGATCTATTACAGACAATTTGAAACTTCTTTCTAAAGATGCTGAATCCAGATGCTAATTAATTGCTGATTTTATGTTCCGAAATATAGGAATAAAGAAAATAAAATCACATGATAATCTACTTTGATATCAAGTGTTTTGTAAGTTGAAAATGCCCATTCGAGCTTCTGATCTCCAACTGTGAAGTGATAAGATTTGAAGATTGATTTCCCTTGAAATATGTCTTTTGATTGCTGCCAAGTGCCCCGCTTCTTATGCCTTTAAAATATGAAATGAATCGATCACCGCTATGAAAATCTATAACTTTTGATTGATATTTATGAATAAAAGATCAAAATCCATTCAGTTCTGCCTCAAAATATTATAATTACCAGATGCTTTGTCACTACAAATTTTTGGAAATTTTTGTCCTAATCAAATGCAGATTTCTCTAGAATCGTTGAGAAATTTCGCAAACCCTTCGGGTGAATGTAAATGGATCCATTTGGGAGGTGGGTTTTGAATGGTTTCAACAATTGCTTTACGATTTGTTTGAAAATTAAGCTCGAAATTACCCTACTGAATAATGCCGAGAATGCACAAAATATCGAATGCTTCACCTGCAGCTGAATACTTTCAAATCTGGAAGATATTTCGACCACTTGTTGGAAAAAATTGTTGAACTAAAAATCTGGGATCGATCCTTGAATAACCAATATAAATCTGAGATTGCTATATTGATCCCCTGCCACATGTATTTTCCACTTCAACTGTTAAAACTTCTACCTTCAAATCAGGAATTTGATCATCTCTTGAATGATTTTTTTATTTTCTCCATTGGGTAACCCTCAAATGTACTTTAACATTGTGTGGTTATTGGACATAACCCTTGGCATTCGACATCTCCTCGTGGCGCCATTATTTCTCGTTACACTTGTTTTTTGCATGCTTGACAAATGGTATCGGGTTTGAACACATCTGTATTTTATGTATTTATATAGTGGGCAATATCCTGCATACTCAAAGAGACAAAGAAAATAGTTCTTTATATGTCTTTTTGTCTCCAACCTGTGTCAACACATAGTGCATGACTTAGTCTTGTGGGATCCCTCCATGTGGCTTTGCGCTTGGGCGCTAGGATTGACTTATGTGCCGTGTGTTGTGGCTAACCCATGTTGTGTTTGATGGCAGGTGCTGGAGATTGGCTCCCGACCAATAAATTTTTCTAAACTAATCATTAAGTTTGTAAAAGAAAACTGAGAGAATAAAACTTGACCATATAAGCCAAAATGGCTTTATAATACCATTTTTTATTTTGCCAGAAAAATGCCTTTTAATCCACAGACAATGATCCTTACTTAATATCAAATTTAAACACATTTTACTAGTACAAAGGCCAATTTATCTCGATGAAGTGGAATCAAGGCATTATAACACTGTAAAGGTGTATGGAATAAGGACTTCCACCCTTCCTATACCTCCCTCCAACGAGGAAAGTTAAAATCTCATCACTACTTCTAGCATATGTAATATTGGTTCTCCAGAACAACACGTTTCAGTGCTACATGAATAACCCCATTCCTGCAACAAGGAGAAAATTGAATATTTAGTATCTGGATAGTAACAGGGTCCATTACCCAAACCTCTGTGCTACCAAAATTTTCTACCGAACTTTCTTCAAGGGTTGACATCAATGAAAACCAACCTTAATCAACAATCTCGCCCTTTGGCATTGATGACAACACTCTAATGAAATACTTAAATCATTTCATGCAATACTGAAGTCATATCACTCATGCTCCCCTTGGAACCATGTCTCTATCCTCTGCATCTCTGTGACCATTTCTCCCCTTGGAATCATTCCTCTGTCCTCTGCATCTAATGAATCTCTCCCCCTTTTCCATCAATGGCAAAGGTATCTTTCCATCCGGGGCTACTCCCCCTAACTGAACTGTCCTCTTTATGGTGCTTCCTCCTATACATATAAGACATATAAGATAAGCATTCAAAAAAATTCATTTTGGAGTATAAATAACTCTGAGTCTCTGGTGAAGATACTCAAAGGCTTCCCGTGGAAGTGGTTTTGTAAAGATGTATACCACTTGTTCTTTTGTGCTCACATACTCAACTCTGATGTTATTTTCGACAACCTGTTCCTATAGAAAGTGATACTTGATTGGAATGTGCTTCATCTTGGAGTGCATCACCAGGTTCTTTGAGATACCGATGGCTCTTGTATTATCACAATAGATTGGAATGGGCTCATCCTACTCAACCTCTATATCTGTCAAAGTTTGTTTCATCCAAAGAACTTGTGTACAACATGCTGCTGCTGCAATATACTCTGCCTCGTCTGTAGATAGAGATACCGATGATTGTTTCTTGCTTAGCCATGATACTAAAAACTCACCCAAGTAGAACATTGGTTCACTGGTGCTTAGTCGGTCATCAATACAACCTACCCAATCTGCATCTGTGTAGGCAATAAGAGATAGATCCTTTCCTTTTTGATACCATAATCCAAACTCTTTTGTTCCTTTGAGATATCTGAAAATTCTCTTCACTGCTAATACATGTGATTCCTTTGGTGCTGCTTGAAATCGTGCCACCTATCCAATTGCTTGCATTACATCTGGTCTGGATGCTTTCACATATAGTAGGCTTCCAATCATTGACCTGTATTGCCTCTGATATTTAGAATTTGAATCATCACCTTTGCTTAACTTGCAATTGGTTTGCATGGGAGTGATAACTGATTTGCAATCTTCCATTCCAAACCTATTTAAGATTTCTCTGATATACTTGGTTTGAGAAATAAAAATTCCTTGGTTACTTTGACGTATCTGAAGTCCTAGAAAGAAGGATAGTTCTCCAAGTAATGACATTTCAAATTCATTCTACATATCCTTTGAAAATTTCTGGATTAACCTTGATATAGAGGTTGTTGTCTGCACTTCCTTTTCTGAACCCTGCCTACTGTAAATATTTATCCAGTCTAGAGTACCATGCTCTAGGAGCTTGTTTTAGACCATACAAGGCCTTCTTTAATTTTCACACATAGTCTGTATTCTCTAGCAATTGAAATCCTTCTAGTTTTTCAATGTAGACTTCTTCTTCAAGTTCCCCATTCAAAAAAATTGATTTTACGTCCATCTGATACACTTTAATATTTTTTGAGCATGCATAAGCTAAAAGAAATAGGATTGCTTCCATTCTGGCAACTAGGGAAAATGTCTCTTCAAATTTGATTCCTTCAACCTGTGCATATCCTTTACATACCAATCTAGCTTTGTTCCTTGTAACATGTCCATCTTCATTCAATTTATTCCTGTATACCCACTTTGTGTCGATCACATTCTTATCCTTTGGTCTTGGAACCAATTCCCAAGTGTCATTTTTCTCTATTTGATCCAATTCTTCATCCATGGCCTTGTTCCAAAATTCATCCATGCTGGCCTCTTCAAAATAGGTTGGTTCAATCGTAGATGGCAGTGCTAGGTGTGTTTTTTCTGGTGAACAGATTCTTCTTCTAGTCTCAACTCCTGTGTCTTTGTTTCTGATAATCTGATATGAAGGATGATTCTTCTGTACTCATTTTCTAGGTGTATTTGGAGGCACTTGCTGATCTTTCTCTTCTGTTTCTACCAGATTCTCTTCATCTTCCTCTTCTACTTTCTTTTCATCGTCTGCTTCTTCTTTGAAAAGTTGTTCCATTGATTCATTTTCTTCTTGCTTTGATTCTGGTATGCCTGTTTCATCAATTGTTATGTTGATTCTTTATACAACTTTGTTCAATCTCAGACTATAAAACTTGTATTCTTTCCTTGTACTTGAGTAACCAACAAGTACTCCTTTATCCACATGAGAGTCAAACTTTCCCATTTTTCCATCTTCTCTTTTGATGTAGCATTTGCTTTCGAAAACTTTGAAGTGCTTTACATTTGCTGGTCTTCCTTTCCATAGCTCGTAAGGAGTTTTGTCAATGTTGTTTCTGACCATTACTCTGTTTTGAATGTGAACTATTGTATGCAATGCTTGTGTCCAAAAAATATTTGTTAATTTTGAATCCATTAGCATTGTTCGATCCATTTCCTGTACTGTCCTGTTCTTTCTTTCAACAACTCCATTCTGTTGAGGTGTCCTAGCAACGAATAATTTCCTTTTTATTCCATGACTGCTGCAGTATTCCATAAATTCTTTTGAAGTGAACTCTCCTCCATTATCAGATCTCAAGCATTTGATTTTTGAATCCATTTCATTTTCAACCATTTCCTTGTAGATCTTGAAGTTTTCAAAAGCTTCTGACTTATTCTTGAGAAAACAAACTACAATCATTCTTGTATAATCATCAACTAATAACATAAAATATTTCTCACCTTTTAAGCCTTTTATTGTATTGGTCCAACTAGATCAGTATGCGCAATTTCCAGTGGTCTTGTCATTGAATATTCCTTTGATTTGAACCTGGTCTTTGTTTTCTTTCCTTGTTGACAATGATTGCATAAAGTGTTGGTTGGTTTCGTGAGCTGGCACATTTCTCTGACTGCTTCTCTTTTGCTAACTTTGACAAGGTTATCAAAATGTATGTGGACCATTCTTCTGTGCCATAGCCAACTTCCATCTTCCTTTCCTAGACAACACTTTTCATTTCCAATTTCACTTAACACATATATGTTTCTTGAAGTTCTCGCAGTTGTAGCAATCAATTTTCCTAAACCTTCTTTTCTTATCTTGCACTTTTATGAATCGAAAGTAACTTTATGACCTTGGTCACACATTTGACTCACACTTATAAGATTATTTTTCATATCTTCTACGAGTAGAACATTTCCTGCCTTTGTATTCTTGTTCCCAATTCTGACTTTGCCTTTTCCAATGATTTTGGTTGAATCATCATTTTCGAAGGAGACTGATCCATCTCTTTCCTTTCGTAATGTAAGAAACCCGTCTCTATCACTTGTCATGTGTTTTGAACACCCACTGTCAATGTACCAACCATGTTTCTTCTGCTTAACTTGTAGAGTGAGTGTGCATTCTTTATTGCTATACTGATCCTGCTTTCTTATCCATGTCCTTTTTTGAGGTTTCTGTCTGTGACTGTTGTTAGTCTATTGCGGTTCTCTAGGAGGGACTGTCATTCTACAATCTTTGGCCATGTGTCCAAAATTGTTACACTTGTAACATTCCACTTCAATGCTCAAAGATTCAAACTTGTTGTAACTTTTTCTCTATGTTTCACTAGGCCTTCTTGGATAACCCCTTTGTGTATGACTTTCAAATTTTTTTGTGTTCTTGTTGTTATATCTGCAATTCACAACTTTATGTCCAAAATTATTACATGCATAAACTAAACCAAAAAAGATAGTTTGATACCTGGGAGTTGAATATCTTCTGAAAGGAGGTACTCTTATAAATTCTTCTTTTTCCTGAAATCTGAATCTTCTCAGTGGAGGAGTGTCCCTGTAATCTTCCTTGTAGATCTTCCTATCCCCTTTGATTGTTTCTGCATAGATTTTTGGATATGTTTCTTGCTCTGTTGTTTTGAAGCTTGATCCTTTTTCTATCTGATTGTATCCAAGTCCGGACTTGTCATGATGATATTTTTGACTGCTAATAATGTTATCCAAAACTTTTGAGCTGTTCTGCATATTTTTCTTTTGAAGATCCTTTCTTAATGTGACAATATCTGCTTCCAAATTTCCAATGATCTTGTCTTTTTATTCTAGCTGTTCTTTGAGTGCTTCATCAATTCTTTTATCTTCTTCTCTTTGAACCTTCAAATTTGTGATCATTTGTTCTAGTTCTTGAGTGTCTTCTCTTTTGTCTAGTTCTGCTAGTAGTTTCTTGTTTTCCTTATTTTCTCTTCTGATAATTTCTATGGCACACATTAATTCCTCTCGGTAGTCAACTCCTGTCTCTTCAGTTTCTTCTCCGACTTCTTCATATTCTTCTTTGGCTTCTTCATATTCTTATTCAAAATCTTCTTTATCAGAGTCTTCTACTGCCATGAATATAACTCTTTCTATTTCACTGTCATTGACTTCATTTTCATCTGATGATGAGATGTCTTCTTTGGTACATAAGCTTTTCTTGAAAACTTCCTTTGTGGTTCTTTTGCCTTTATATGTTTGTTTTCCTTTTGGGTAATCTTCATCATTTCTCTTTTTCTTATAAGGACATTTGTTAGAAAAATGATCAATACCATCACAATTAAAACAATTAAAGGAAGCTTACCTCTATACCTACCGTCAGTTCCCTTGTTCAGTCTTTTGAAAAATTTGGACACTTCTTCATCATCTTCCGAGATGTCACTACTGCTGCTATGTTCTTCTTTTTTCCTTCCCTTTTTCTTTGAATTTTTGGATGATTTGAAGGTTGCTTCTTTTATATCTAGATTTTCCTGTTCAGTTCTCATTTCATATGCTGTGAACATTCCATGTAATTCATCCATGCTTATTGAGTTTAGATCTGATCTTTCTTCTAGTGATGATATCTTAGGGTCAAATCTCATAGGAAGAGATCTTAGTACTTTTTGAACAATTACAGATTCTTTGATTTCTTCTCCCAATCCTATGATTGCATTTATTATTTCATCAACTCGTAAAAAGTAAGCTGCAATATTTTCATCTTCCTTCATCTTAAGTTGTTCGAACTGACCTCTATAAGTTTGAAGCTTTGCTGCTTTGAATTTTGAATCTCCTTCATAAATATTTTGAAGTTTTTTCCAAATCTCTTTAGTGGATTTACAATGTGCAACTTTGGTGAATATCGTTTCAATAAGACCATTCATAAGTGCATTATTGGTTTGGAATTATTATGAATAATTTTCATTGCTTTGTCATTTGTTGGCAAAATTGCTGGTGCTGTGTATCCATCTACAATTGATTGCCAAATTTCAAATCCCTGTGCCTGTATATATGTTTTCATCCTTATGCTCCAAAATGAATACTTCTATCCATTGAACTGTGGTATTCCATTTTTATACAAGTTGTTGCTCTCCATGATCTATCTTTCAGTGGTTAAAATGATTTTTGAAGGAACTTGCTCTGATACCAATTGTTGGATTACTGAGAGGGGGAGGGTGAATCGGTAATAAAGCAATTGAATCATTTTTAACCATATAATCCAAGTGTTATATCAATGAAGAATTATTATCCAATAACTACAGAGTAAATAAGCAATGAACAAATGAACAATCATACACATACACAATACACTAGTTTTTTACGTGGAAACCCAAAGCAGAGAAAACCACATAATGCTTTTTCTTATATGTCTTGAAGAATTCCATTCAATGGAAGCACCAAATTCCTTTGTTTTCCAGCTGCAACTGGAAGGAAGCTCCAACCCCCTTGTTTTTTAGGCTACAACATGAAGGAATCTCCAACTCCCCTATTCTCTGGCTACAACTAGAAGGAGGCTACGACTCCCTATGTTCTCTGGCTACAACCGGAAGGTGGCTACAACCACTTGTCCTTGCCCCATCTAACCGCTATGAAGTAGAAGTAGAATGATGGAACCACTGTCACACTATCACTGTGAGATATACCGCTATAAACATGTACCAATGAACCTGAACCATGCATCAACTT
The DNA here is from genome assembly GCA_009831015.1 of Picea engelmannii. NCBI lineage: Eukaryota > Viridiplantae > Streptophyta > Pinopsida > Pinales > Pinaceae > Picea > Picea engelmannii. Next base: position 176,750 of record ML813599.1, on the reverse strand, counting down.
GTACCTCAACATGCAATCAACCTGTACCATAAACAAGTGCATCAACCATGCACCAACCTGTACCAAACAACCTGTAATTGACTTGTACCATAAAAAAGTGAATCCAACCATGTACCAAGTATGTACCAATAATGTGTCAACTACTCATCAAATATGACTCATCAATATGTACCAACATCATCAACTATACACCTCATGTATGTGCCAACTCATCAACTACTTGTCTCAACCATGTACCCAACATGTACCTCAACCAAAATCCCTCATCAATATCATCACCCAAATATGATTTGTAACTATTTAATAGACCTTGTGTATATGATCACATACCTGGAGACCTTCCTTAACTTTAATAGCAAGAGACTAGCATTTTCATCAAACTTTTCTTTAGTCTCACATGACTAGTTTTGGATTAGTCAACAATCCTAACTTGAAATAATCACAACTATGTACATGTAATGAATAATGATCTGAAAATGATACACAATGTTATTCAGTGTGTTTTATGAAATTCATCCAGGTGCCACTACTTGGAACCTCTCATAAAATGAGTTATAGCAAAAATGACATACCTTGCTGAATTCTGGCTTATTCTAGAGAGCGACCTTGTAGATCATGCCCCGCATGGATTATTTGTTGAATGGATCTGAAAATTTTACAAAAAATACTATAGAATGTACTATAATCAATACATTTTATCTTATTGAATTTGGATCTGTTATGAAGAAGTTATGACATTTTTACCCGAAACACCTGTTTTAGACTAGTTTTAGGACTAGCCACAAACCTTATTTTCCATGAAGTGTAACTCCAAAAATACAATGACCCACAAGATGAATTTTTTACTACAGATACTTGGATATGTTTCCTCAATGGAATATCAATTTCAAGGTCTGAATCATTCTAGAAAAAAAATTATTGAGAAAATGGTGAGATGACCTGTAAATAACATACCTTAGAAAGCATCATCAAAATAAATTATCCTCCCTTGAATTCTGGCCTTCTTTTCTTCACCTTTCCTCTGAAATTTTTCTTATATATCCTTTGGTTACCTCAGTCACCTATAGATATTCAATATGCTCAAGTGTGATATAAATTGAGAGAGCCTTGCCTGTTATTTATACTCTCCAAATATCTTCCTTAGAAGCCTCTTCTAGGTCACTTAACCCATTTCTAGGTCACTTAACCCATTTATAGGCCACTTAACTTATTTTCCTCATTTTTAGGGTTAACCACTTTCCATAATTAGAAAGTTCTCCATTACTTTATCATTTAAATATTCTTCTTTGATTTTTTCATTGCACCTTATTATTTAAATAATCCTTCATGACTTTGTCACTTTACTTTATCATTTAAATAATATTTTTTTCTTTGCAAGATCTTTGACCTCTTTGACCTTTTCGGGCTTCAAGCCAACATATGAGGGTCCTCCAACTTCGTAAAGCCATAACTCTCAAACTGTGAGGAGTTATGTGACGTTCCACATACCACCAGACATGGCATGACATGTACTATCCATATATAATAGTATTACCTTCAAATATATTAAAACACATACCATTATACATGAAACAACCTTGGGTCCATTACCCAAACCTTTGTGCTACCAGAATTCGCTACCAGACTTTCTTTAAGGGTTGACATCAATGACAACCAACCTTAATCAACATAAGTTCCCCTTAGGAAGGTAAAGTCAATCTTATCTTGATCATTGGGGGAAAATCATGTTTAATTGTATCCTCTAAACCGATCAATGAAGGGAAATAATTTTTTTCCTGACAATGTGTCAAGGACTTGGTTGATGAAAGGAAGAGGGAAATGGTTTCTTTTACCTAAGGTATTGACCTTGGATTTAAGTATCAAGATGGTGGAAATAATATATAAAGGATGACTAAATATGATAAATATATAGGAAAAGGGGTGATCAAAGATGAGAAAAACATAGCCCATTGAGTTAGTGTGTAGTTTTATAATTAATTACAATAGAAAGCCTAGATAATGGAGAATGTGTACAACCTTTAGAGCATTGACAAACATTTTAACAAGATACAAGTTCTCACCATCAAGGATGAACAATATAATAGAAAAAATTGAGTGAGAACAAGTACTTCATATAGATATATATAAAGAGTGAATATATGATCTGAAAATAGAAGGCTGACTTCTTATGCTATGAAAGCACCCACTACTTCATTAAAATAAACTTTACAGGACCTTGCTTCATGTGTATAAATATGCAAGATAAAATTATGTGTTAAGTTCATGCATCTTCCTTTAAATGTTCATGTGTGAGCAAATGTTCTTTTAAATGGTTAAATAAGTGCTTTAAATAAAAACACAACATCATAACTTACAGAAAATAAACCATCAAAATCAGAACAATCACAACATGATAAAGGAGTTCACCGCCCTCCGGGCTACATCTCCTTGAGCCTCCATCAATGGACTTGGCTCTCTGGGATTAATTAGTCAAAAGTTATTTTACAAGCTTCTTCTCAAATCCAATGGAAAAACAGACTGTACCATTGATATCAAAACACATAAAAACCCCAAAAAGGACTAATAGAACTCTAAAAACGGATCATGGCTCATCCGGGCATGACCTCTTCTACATGTGGCCATAAGCTTCCCTGAGCTTCTCTTTGGAAAAAACACTTGTAAAAGTCCTCAACAGCCTCTGAAACCTATCCCAATGTGTTCAGAGGATATTAATTAGCCAAAAATGATTATTCATTCACAGAAAACAAACATAGGCTCACCAAACCATGTCCTCGATCAATGAGGGCTTAAAGCTCCCTGAAGCTTCCTGAAACTTCAATGGTGAAAAACCTACAGAATAAGTCTTCAAATGGCCTTGATAACAACACCAATGGATCTAGGACGTCCAAAAACCCCTAGCTGGGCTTTTACGGCACCTCAATCGGCCAAAAGATGAAGAAGTTAGGCCTCCTCCATTTTCCTCCTTCAACCATGCTGAAACTGGTTCGCCAAAATGCACCCTTGTTGCATGAACCCAGCACACACGCCTTTTAAGGCGTAAAAAACCTGACACTGGGCACAACTGCGCCAATGGTGCAAACCGTAGGACGGTTAGGGCACCTCCAGCCCCTAACCGCCTAGCACCTGGGCATATGGTGGGTCATATGACCTCGTGCATAAACAAAAGGGGCTAAACACCGTTGAACACCAAAACCCGTGTGCCAAAGGTTAAGGTCACATGGAATAACACAAAGGAACCGTGAGCTACAAGTTTTTAAAAACCCCGTGCGCGTGCTCCATTTATAAACCAACGGTCATATATATGAATACATGCGACCGGGGGCTGGGGCTAAGCCCCAGCCCGGTCGCGCCCATATCATAATTTAATGTAATTTAAATACAATGAAACCCGTAGTATTAACAAGCACCAATGGATGGTGTGATGGTAGGGAAGCCATGGTCAAATCTTACATCGGTGGGGAGGTCCGGGGGTCGAACCCCACGGAATCCATAAAATTTTTAACAAGCAAACCATTAGCAAATACCGGGGTGCCACGTGGCAGCCCATGATTGGGCCACGTGGCACCCAATCATTTGACCAAACAATGACATGTGTCAAGATACCATTCCACCTCAAATGCCAACCAAAATATGCCATGTCATCATACAGATGTACGGTCAAGCCACATCACCTCTGCCAAGTCAACGTACGGTCATGCCACATCAGCATCCGTACGGACTATACGGACTGCACAGTCAACACTTTTTTTACCTGTTTGGCGATTCGAACAGATCGCTATATCTCTTGCTCCCGACGTCCGTTTGAGACAAAATGAGTTGCGTTGGATTCGTGATGATGAGGGCTACGCTCTCGTTTGTTTTGAAGCAATTCCAAGAACGTTGATTTTTTGGCTAAAATTTGACCCCTGGTCCAGATTTTGATCACACCTTCCCACTGAAAGGATTTTGGACCCACAAAAGATTATGATTATCTATCTGCTTTCAAGTTATATCAACTGATTCTACTTGAAAAGTCTTTTCGACAATCACCTGAATACCTTGACATGCCCTGCACTGCAACTGGCTATGTCCCTCAACCACTGCTCTCTGGCTGATGCTGACCCACTGGTCTCTTTGTGCTTGGAAGACTGCCAACCTTCCCACTGAGAATCAAGTCCCTCTTTTGAACTCTTTGGCATCAACATAATCAGCTCTCCAATGGCTGCAAAAACTTTCCTGCGACATCTTGTCACAAGCCAAGAAAACCATCAATCTTGAAA
>ML813599.1:159557-170366 GCA_009831015.1 Picea engelmannii | reverse complement strand
CCCCCTCCGGGCTACATCTCCTTGAGCCTCCATCAATGGACTTGGCTCTCTGGGATTAATTAGTCAAAATTTCTTTTACAAGCTGCTTCTCAACTCCAATGGAAAAACAGACTGTACCATTGAGATCAGAACACATAAAAACCTCAAAAATGACTAATAGAACTCTAAAAACGGATCATGGCTCATCCGGGCATGACCTCTTCTACATGTGGCCATAAGATTCCCTGAGCTTCTCTTTGGAAAAAACACCTGTAAAAGTCCTCAACAGCCTATGAAACCTATCCCAATGTGTTTAGAGCATATTAATTAGCCAAAAATGATTATTCATTCATAGAAAACAAACATAGACTCACCAAACCATGTCCTCGATCAATGAGGGCTTAAAGCTCCCCGAAGCTTCCTGAAACTTCAATGGTGAAAAACCTACAGAAAAAGTCTTCAAATGGCCTTTATAACAGCACCAATGGATCTAGGACGTCCAAAAAACCCTAGCTGGGCTTTTACGGCACCTCAATCGGCCAAAAGATGAAGAAGTTAGGCCTCCTCCATTTTCCTCCTTCAACCATGCTGAAACTGGTTCGCCAAAATGCACCCTTGTTGCATGAACCCAGCACACACGCCATTTAAGGCGTAAAAAACCCGGCACCGGATGAAACCGTGCCAACAGTGCAAACCATTGGACGGTTAGGGCGCCTCCAGCCCCTAACCGCCTAGCACTTGGGCATATGGTGGGTCATATGACCTCGCGCATAAACAAAAGGGGCTAAACACTGTTGAACACCAAAACCCACGCGCCAAAGGTTAAGGTCACATGGCATAACACAAAGGAACCGTGAGCTACAAGTTTTTAAAAACCCCGCGCGCGTGCTCCGTTTATAAACCAACGGTCATATATATGAATACATGCGACCGGGGGCTGGGGCTAAGCCCCAGCCCGGTCGTGCCCATATCATAATTTAATGTAATTTAAATACAATGAAACCCGTAGTATTAACAAGCACGAATGGATGGCGCGATGGTAGGGCGGCCATGGTCGAAGCTTACATCGGTGGGGAGGTCCGGGGGTCGAACCCTACGGACTCCATAAAATTTTTAACAAGCAAACCATTAGCAAATACCGGGGTGCCACGTGGCAGCCCATGATTGGGCCACGTGGCACCCAATCATTTGACCAAACAATGCCACGTGTCAAGATACCATTCGACCTCAACTGCCAACCAAAATATACCACATCATCGTACGAATGTATGGTCAAGCCATGTCACCTCTGCCAAGTCAGCATACGGTCATGCCACGTCAACATCCGTACGGACTGTACGGACTGCATAGTCAACACTTTTTTTACCTGTTTGGCGATTTGAACAGATCGCTATATCTCTCACTCTCGACGTCCATTTGAGACGAAACGAGTTGCGTTGGATTCGTGATGACGAGAGCTACACTCTCGTTTGTTTTGAAGCAATTCCGAGAACGTTGATTTTTTGGCTAAAATTTGACCCCTGGTCCAGATTTTGATCAATATCACTAAGTTTGGAGCAAAGAGGATAACGCAAAGTAGAATTTTTTTATCAAGACCAAGGAAAAAATTTATTCTCTTATATTGTTTAGACTCACCAAAGGAAAAATTATAGTCCCTTATATTGTTTAGACTCACCAACACGCTAAACACTTTCTTGAGACTAATGACAAAGATCTTATGACTATGCATTGGTAGTTTTATTGTTGTTTACTTCAACACCATTTTGATTTGTGTTAGGAATCCGTGAGAATAATATCCACAACATTCAAGATGGGGTTTTAAGCAAATATGAAGAATCAACTACACATTAATTTATGTAAATTATCTAAAGAGGCATTGGTGTACCTTTTATTTTTTGTATCCAAAGAGGGGTTTCACCTAATCTAGAGAAGGCAAAGGCAATTTTTGGATTGGTCCATCCTATGGAATGTCACATGGTGAAATTTTCTATCATGAAATTACTAATATTTATAGAAAATTCATCATGTGTTTTAAGAGAATATATGTGTCAAAGACAAAGTGGATGAATGTACAATGATTTTAGTGCAATACGGTGGCACAATGCATCTTTGGGTAGATTATGAACAATAAATTTATAACGAAACTTGTTTTGGCATTAATTGAATTCAGTAAAGTGTTTTAGGTTGAGACATGAGAGAAGGTCAATGATATTTTTCAACTAGAACTTGAATGAGGTTGATCGAAAGAAGTGTCACTTTTATGATTTGTAGTTTTATGCTATTATACAAGCATGAATTACTGGAGGAACTACTTATTGTTGAATATGTTTATTTTGTATACATACTATCAAGTGTTGAAGTTCATCAACACACAAGAAGTTGAACTAGAAACATTTGAGATGGGGGTAATTTTTGTGAATTTATAAGTTTGTGTCATAGATTGTCTTGGAAGGAGAACAAGGTTGTAGATACAATGAGTAAGAGGACATTGATGTTGATGACAACGAGGAATGAGACAGCTGGATTTGAACAAGTTAATGATATCTATGAGCACATAAAGGATTTTGAAAAAGTTGCAAAAATAGGTAGGAACATGATGATGCAATGAAAATCACCACTATTGGATTATTTCATATGGTATGGCTACTTGCTCAAAGGAAAACAATTGTGTTTCCATAAGTGATTGATGTGAGAAAAATTGAATTGAGAAATACATAATTTTTGAATAAGAGGAAATTTTGGGTACAATAAGACACAATATTTTCTAGAGGAGAGGCATTAGTAGTTGATCATGAAAAAGGAGGTCATCAAATTTGTGACATACTCCAATATTCGATAGATAACTAAAGAAGTGAACCAAAAAACATGATTATAGACATCCTTGTTGAAGAGTGTTGGCTTGAAATGCATACGAGGGTCCATGAAGGTGTCCTAAAAAGTCACTATATTCTAGCACCAACATATCAATCCATAGTTATAGGGATGGTCCCACCCAAGGTGCATTTAAGGGGCCTATAATTATGTAACACCATTAGTAGTAATGGGATGCAACAAAAAATATCATACCATCTGTCACATTCATCATTCAAATGCGTCTACTACATTATATTGCAATGCAATTCATCAAGCTAAGAAACCATGTTTTCTATAACATAAGACAAAACAAACTTAAAATAGACATTATTAACATAAAGCACACATTAGAAACATATTTTCAAAGGAGGCATCATTCCATTCATTTATAGAAAAAAAAATATGTTGTTCGAATGATCGACCACCAAAATCCTCCCTTCTCACAATCCTAATGCACATAATACATCATCCAATAATTACCCAAGACTTGTAACCCATTAGCTATGCCCTCTACCCACAAAAATTGGCATTCAACCAAAACTCAAGCTGCATCCTTTGCATTTTATATCCATTCTACTTAGGTGGGGAGATAGATTCAAAACACCTCTATCATTGAATGCACTAAGGATTATCATAAATGTCAATTACAAGCTTTTTCCTAACCCATCCCTCTTGCATTCACTCATCCACTATTTTTCTTCCTTGAAAGTTATGGGAATTGCATTCTTGAAGACTTGTGACCCACTCACTTAGTCACTTTTCCATTAACTTCACTTGCAATTGGCATTGGAAACATTAGAAACATATTTTCAAAGGAGGCATCATTCCATTCATTTATAGCAAAAGAAAATACGTTGTTCCAATGATCAACCACCACAATCCTCCTGTCTCATAGTCCTAATGCACATAATACATCATCCAATAATTACTTGGGATTGGTTTTTGATGATTGAGTAGCTTCAAAAGATATCCTTATTGTATTTGACCAATACAAAACCCTAAATAATATTATTATATTATATTTGTTAATACAACCCTATTGTGCCTTTGTAAAAGTCGGTCCTATTGTGCCTTGACAAGTAAAATGAAAAATAAAAGGAAAAATTGACAGGTCGACCCATACCTAATTTTAGGCTGGCCAAACCACTATTTATAAGGGAGGCCAACACCTTATTTGCACACTCACTCACTCTCTTTGCACCTAAGAAGAGGAAGTGCACAAGTCTCAGAGGGAGATGCTACTGCAGCTAGGAGGTGGAGTCATGGAGGTTCTTGGTTTATCTCTTGGGTATCTCTTGGTTAAGTGGTGCACTACTCTTCCCTAGTCAAGAGTTAGAGGAGGATATTCTTCTTTGTTAGTTCTCTCATGGAGAGATGCATTTTCTTGGTTGGTGGATCTATATTGAGGAAGCTTGTTGGGTTTTTCCCCTAGAGGGTTTTCCCATGGTAAATCTTGTGTATGTTGTGAATGTTATTCTTTTAGTGATCCTTTATATGCAATTATTGTGCCAAACCACTATTTATAAGGGAGGCCAATGCCTCATTTGCACACTCACTCACTAGATCTGCAACTAAGAAGAGGAAGTGCACAAGTATCAGAGGGAGATGCTACTGCAGCTAGGAGGTGACATCATGGAGGTTCTTGGTTTATCTCTTGGTTAAGTGGTGCACTACTCTTTCCTAGTCAAGGGTTAGAGGAGGATATTCTACTTTGTTAGTTCTCTCATGGAGAGAGGCATTTTTCTTGGTTGGTAGATCTATATTGAGGAAGTTTGTTGGGTTTTTCTCTTAGAGGGTTTTCCCAGGGTAAATCTTATGTATGTTGTGAATATTATTCTTTCAATGATCCTTTATATGTAGTTATTGTGCTAATGGTTTAAACGTAAAATAACACTAATCTAATTAACTGCTTAAGACGAAAAATCAACATGGTATCAGAGAAGGCCTGAAAGAAGGAATTTTTCATAGCACAAAATAACTCACTAAAGAAGCTAAGGGCATAGGAAGACTCTCCTAACCCTAGAGCACCTTTTGCATGGAACAATTTTTTAGTTTCAGACAAATTTTAGAAAGTAGGGTTTCTACATACTAGGGTTTTTTCATAAAACCTAAAAGGTAACATCATCTAACTTGATGGAGGACATTGGGAAAAGTAATATCATCTAGGAGATCACCCTAGGAGGGAGAATCTAATCCCTGGATCAAAATTCCAAAATTTGAAGTTTGAGAAATTAGGGTTTCCTCATAAAAGCCTAAGTTTGCAGTTGCAGTTATAGTACCAATTACAATTGTAGTTGCAGTACCAATTATAGTTGTACTACTAGTTGTAGTTGCAGTTGCAATGCCAATTCGTTCGTTCCAGTTCCTTCATGCCAATTTATGTTGCAACACTAGTTGCAGTGCTATCACTAGTTTCAGTGAAAGTTTGTGTGAAGTGTTGGGACTGATTTTTGTTTGTCCTAAGTGTACCTTGTTATAAAATTAGGTGTGCTCATTTCACCATAAAAAATATAGAAATATTTTCACCCAACCATAGGCACAAAGGCCACCCCCTAGCACCATAACTTTGACAGACATAATAATTCCAGAAGAAACCAATAGCCAACCAAGGTAGCACACCTTTCTCCAAGGCTAGCTCACGAAGCAAGAATAACCAAATACCAAGTAGAAATTCCAAACCATAACCAAGAGACTAAGTCACCACTGCTACAGCTGCAAATGTCCTCCAGTCATCCACACTTCTTGTTCTTATGCAGTTATGAGTGAGTGAGTGACAAATGAGCTCTAGCACCCTCTATTTATACTGCTCCATCTCACTTGACTGGGCCTACTTCTCTTCCCGGAGGCTAATAACTCAATATTAAATATTCTCTTGAGCCGACTTGTCTTCTAGAGTTATTATCCAACGTTTAGGGTTTCTCTTGATTCCTAGAATATTCTAGTCTTGTCAAAGGTTACACGTGGAGGTTAATACCTCCCACAACTGCCATACTATCAACACTCCTCCTAGATAGGGAGGTATTAAGGGAAATGGTCATGAACAAAAACATACCAATCAATTGGTAACATAATCATATCTAGACAGACTATCTCATGATTAAATCATGAGCACCATCATTATTATCCAACTAGATAGTCTCCATGGAATTATGAACAATGCCATCCAATAGAACACAACTGTGTCTATTCATAATAGTATACAACTACTATCCAGTGGTACACAACCACTCTTAATAGCACACCGATACTAACCAGTAACACAAAGTCACTACCAATGGATCACATCCACCACAGTAGCATACAACTACTATCCAGAGACATATAGTCTCTACAACAATCATATCATCTAATATCAACTTGCATAAACAATATCATGATACAAACTGAGTCATCTGGGATATTCTTCAACTCACATCTGTAATATTTGGAAGAGAAAATTCCCTCAGAAAGTGAAGCATCAGTCATGGGATATCTAGACTATTCTTCTCAGACATAGAAGAATAATTGTCCCTAATTTATGAACCTGGACCATTCACCTAACTGGGCCATTCCTCTGACACCAATCACAGTGAAACCTGGAGAGAATGAGTCTGCCCTAAGAAATGTCTATCCCTGATTGCTAAACCTGGACCATTCACCTAACTGGGCCATTCCTCCGACACTAATAACAGTGCAACATGGAGAGAATGAGTCTTCCCTAGGGAATGAATGTTCGGACCATTTCCTAAGGAATGACTGTCTTGCACCAACCTCCATAACGGACCATTATTCAAAACTACTCATAACTGTTAACTTCAAAAGAGTGATTGCCCAACGAGGCAAACCATTCTACTTGACCACAAATCAGAGTGACTTCCAAGAAGAATGATTTTCCTAGACCATCCCCCCCCACTGGCCATAAGAGGAATCACTGCCTATGGTACATCAAAAATCCATCAGACCATTTTCATTACGAAAATGACTGTGCGATATGAACCATTTTATGAATTAGAAAATGACTGTCCGTCATAAATATAGAACCACTTTCCAGACTAGAAAGGAACTGCCCAACCTGGACCATTTTCCGAACTGGAAAATGACTGTCCATAAATCAATAACATATAAGTGATCCCTCCCAACCCGGGAGTAATCACTTCCCTTTCCAATAAGGAAGTCATCTCCACAAGTCCATCTTTTTCCCTTAAGTACACAAAATTTTCATCTTGGACATAGGCTTTACCAAAATATTTTCTATCTGCTTATCTATGGAGACATATTGGAGAACCACTTCTCCCCTCTAGACTTTATCACGGAGAAAAATAATACTTGATATCAATGTGCTTTGAACTATCATGGAACATCAATTTCTCTAAAAACTTCACAAAAATCTGATCATCACAATGTATCACAATCAAATCCAACACCCATTCAATCAGTCTAGAAACCAACTTGCGGAGCCACATTACTCCGTACAAGCATCACAAGCTGTAATATACTATACTTTTGTAGTGTTGAGTGCAACATACTTCTGTTTCGAGCTAGCCCATGATATCATGACAAAGCTCAAACTGAAACATATCTAAGAAGCATTTCTTCTATTATTTGCACTCCCTGCTCAATCTGAATCGATAAATCCATGCAACTGTACTCAAATGTTCCATGAAGACATTTCAAGGCATTCTTTGCAATAATTCAATTCTCATGGCTACGTTCCATATGGAACTGGCTCAACATGTTCACATTAATGAAAATGTCTGGCCTAGTATTCATTAAATACATCAAAGAGCCAATCAAATGCTGGTACATGGACAAGTCTACTGGATCAGAGTCTCTCAACTTCTTCAGATCTATCATCATGGGAGTTTTACATGTATTTGAAATCCATCATCCTAGACTAATGAGTAACCATTATGATACACTTTCTCTTTCAGAGGAAGTTTTCTCCACGCTTCTACTGTACATGAGATGCTCTGCATCAAGTTGCTTGAATCCATACAAGGTATTCTTCCATTTGCATACATAGGTCTCTTTCTGGTGTACCTCAAAACCTTGAGATTTCTCTACATAATCTTCTTCCTCAATTTCTCTATTAGGAAGAACAATATTTTACATCCAACTGATGTAAACTTGAATCCATGGATACTACAAGAGATATAATAGCTCAGATAGAGGTATATCTGGTTTACTGGAACACAATGTTGTCATAGTCTTCTCCCTCATTTTGGGAGAACCTCTAGTTCTGAATCTCTCCTTGTATCTATTAATGATTCCATTCATAAGTCTTTTTCACAATTTATTACATACACTGTTCTTCATCACAACTTCCATTCCTTCTACTTGAGTGCTTTTAGTGGGTTCAAACCATGCTAATAGTCTTACGATTCTCGGTACAATAACTTGTTGTTCTGGCTTTTCTTTCTTTCTTGGAATCTTCATGTTCTTCCTCATGTTCCTCTTTAACTTTGGGGTCAATGGATTCTTCTATAGATTCCATGACCTTCCTTCCTGAAGATTCCAACTTCTTCCTTTCATCATAGGAACATAGATGTAGATGGACACCCAAGGATACTTAAGGCTTATTGTCAAAGAAGACTTCTTCTAGAGTCAAACTAAACACATGCTTCTTATCATGGCTGCTACTTCCAATGGGGAACATGAACATATACTTTATAATATTCAAATATTCTTCAATGGATCATATCATTTAGGATTATCTCCCTCCTAATCCACGCTTCATGCCTAAATGCATGCTCTTCTTTTGGAATTCTACAATCAACTCCCTCCATCTAAGATAATCCATGCTTCTGTCTGCATCCTTATTGCTTTTTGCAAAGTGTCACAAGTCTTATTCTGGTTTCCTATTGATTACTGACTTCTTTCTAGTCTGCATCCTTTTGGGTCTCTTCAAGTTTGATTCTTATTTCTGCCTATCTGGCAACTGTTACTTATATAATAGATTCCTTAGGAATTTGTCACCAAATATTTTCAACTTCATCTTTTTCATGTACATTACTTGACTTGAATAGAAGAAGAAGTCTGCTTCATCCTACTTGACTTTCTTTGAGGGTTCCTTTTCTTCGACAACTATTGGTTCGTGTGTTTCCTTCCTTTTCTTTAACTTAGGAAAGTGGTTCATGTAGTGACCATATTTTTGATAGTTGAATTGTTGTATTTTTGACATATCCTTTTCTTGATTTGGTTTCTTCCTTGAACCAAACTTCTTGTTATTACTAAATTTCTTGAACTTTGTTGTGTAGGCTTGATCATCATCTTTCTTCTAAGATTTCTCTTTTACGCTAATCCTTGATTCTTCTTGTGCACAACAAGTCCAAAGCTCTTCAAATGTGGGATACTCTATTCTTGTGTTCATACTTATGAAAAATGCATCCCATGTCTTGGGAAAACCATTAAGTACGATATTTACTAGTTCCTTTTCTAAAATGATTTCCTTAATAGCTTGTACTTGATCTCTTAGCTAAGATATTCTTACAAAGTATGATGTTATGCTGTCATCATCATTCATTTTCATGTCATAGAGCTCATTCTTCAGACTCATCACTTGTCCAATATTTCTGAATGAGAAGAGGTTAGTTAAGGCATCGTACATCTTCTTAGATGAGTCAAGATGAGATATGTAGGGTATCAAGTGGTCTTTTACAGAGTCCACTATGATACTCATAGAGTTGATGTCATTTTCCTTGAACTTCTCCATAACTACAGTGTTCTGAGTTTCCTTTTCTTTTCCTTCTTCAAACTATGGTTCCATGATATTTCCTTTCATGATATCCAACACTTTATTATTGGCAATGATGAGGTCAATGCTTTTCTTCCATGCTATGAAGTTAGAATCCCCTTCTAACTTGTTTTCTGACTTCATAGAGTAAGTTATGATTGCTTTGACTTGGTCAACCTTTGAATTGGACCAAAAACTCAAACTTGACGCCTTGGATTGCTGAGAGTACCAGGAGGTGTGCTAGGCCAGAGTACACTAGGCTATCCATGAATTAGGTCAAGCTCTTCATTTATGGTGACTCAACAAGAGGGTTAGGGTTTTGTTGCTGCAACAAAACTTTAACTGCAATTGCAACTGCATCTGAGCAAATCCTCCCAATCTATATTCCAACGGTTAGGTAGTTGATCCAGGTGGATATCGGTGGCCACCCACCTTTTTCGACTGGCTCAAAACAGTTTTCTGGCAATTTTGGCAATTTACTATTTTTAGCAGGTTTTAACTTCCGGGGCCATTTTGAGGGCCTAAATGAAGGTTTTTTGAGATCGAAGTTCTCAATGATATCCAAAGGCATGATTGAGCCCCCAAAATGAATCTCCTCGATGATACCTTTCCAACGAGCTATCACATGCCTAAAACGGAGATCGTATGCAAAAGTTACGACCCCGGGAAGTTGATGTACTAACTTACCCAAACGGGGCTCACATGACTTTTGGCGCTTCATCTCCTAGGGTTAGGTTTTTAGATGTATATGACTTTTGGCATTCTCGTCTATTGTAAAAATGCCTCTAGAGCCTCATTGTAATCATCTTCTCACGGATGCGAGTAGCAACCACATCTCTTCTCAGAGATAAGCTACCAACGCCTTAGCTAGTTTATTTACATTCTGTCTGTAAGCATATTTCAGTCATGAATGAAATCAAGTCTTATTTCCGCTACATCTCTGCGTTTATGTGTATTTCTGTATTTCATTATGTTCCTACATAAATCCAGATCAGTGGTATCAGAGTGGTCTGCTCATTCTCGATCCTTCTTTGCATGTCCCCAACGAGATTAGGGTATAAGGAGTTGGGACTCGATCTGGTTGAACCTTTGCGAGATCAGCCTCGCAAACCCCGACGACCTCCCATGGGGGAAGAAAAGAAAGATGAGGGAGCAGGAGATCCTATCAAAATGTTGCTCAAGGAGGCCCTTGAGAAACAAAGGAACGCGATGATGGACAACTTTGCCCAGATTCTTCAACGGATTCCGACTGGCGGTGCATCGAC
>ML813599.1:138144-151198 GCA_009831015.1 Picea engelmannii | reverse complement strand
AATTTGCTTCGTTGATATATGTGAAGAACATAAGGACAAATATATGTTTTTTGGTGAACACATTGAGTCAGTACATGATTGATCCTAGACATGTTCACTTGATTATGACAAAACATGTGATGAGGTACCTAAATGGTACAATCGATTAAGGACTGAGATATATCTTAGATCGTGAGATAATATTGTAGGGCTACATAGATTTTGATTGGGCAAACAGTGTCACAAACCAAAAAAGTACATCTGGATGTTGCTTTATTATGGGATTGATTCGGATTATTTTTGGCACAAAATGAGATCGGAGATATAATAAAGAAATGTAGAGAGAGAGAGAGAGAGAGAGAGAGAGAGAGAGAGAAATGATGCATATTATTTTCGTCCCTCTGTCGCGTGAGAGCTTGGTCAAGCAACAGATTGATAGGATCGTTTGCTCCATCGTTTTTCTTTTCTTCCGCCATTGAGGGTTTCTTGGGTGTGCGAGAGTGATTTTCCTAAAGAGAGACAATCTCAAGACCCAATTTTCTATACTCATACCTCGTCGGGGACATGCACTGAAAAAATGACCAAGAACAACCTGCTCTGATACCACTGATCCAGATTATTTTTGGCACGAAATGAGATCGAAGATATAATAAATAAATGCACAAAGATATCACATATATTCAATAATATAATAGAAATATATCAGAGATGCAACCATAAACATAGATATACAGTAATACATGATTTCTATTAATGAAATAAATGTACAGAGACTGTAAAATACAGAGTGAAAGACTCGATAGAATGGTGGCAACTTATCTCTGAGAAGAGATGTGACGGTTACTCACATTCACAAGAAGATGATTACAATGAGGATCTGAAGGCATTTTTACAATAAACATGAATGCAAAAATTCCTAGACATCCAAAAACCTAACCCTAGGAGATGAAGCGCCAAAATTCATGTGGGCCCCGTTTGGGTAAGTTAGTACATCAACTTCCCGGTGTCGTAACTTTTGCATACGATATTCATTTTAGACGTATGATAACTCGTTGGAAAGGTATCATCGAGGAGATTAATTTTGGGGTCTCAATAATGAATTTGGCCATCATTGAGAACCTAAATCTCTAAAAACCTTCATTTGGGCCCTCAAAATGGCCCTAGAAGTTAAAAAACTACTAAAAATAGTAAATTGCCAAATTTTCCAGAAAACTGTTTTGAGCCAGTCGGAAAAGGTGGGTGGCCACCGATATCCACCTGGATCAGGGATCAACTGTGATATCATGACTTAGTATGGAACTCAATTCCACAGAGGCAAAGTATGTGGCAACGTGGTCATCTTGTGGTGAAGCAATATGGCTTCAGAAGTTGATTGCAAAATTGTTTGATCTCGAGTTGGAGGAAGCTTGTATCTATTATGATAACCAAAGTTGCATAAAGTTTTCAGTGAACCCAGTGTCTCAAGACAAGTCTAAGCATATCGATATCAACTACCATTATATCCAAGATATTATACATAAGGGAGCAATAAAATCAAATGTTTTCCTACCAATGAGCAGGTAGTAGACGTGTTGACTAAGCCTATGTCGAGAGTGAAGTTTGAATACTTTAGAGACAAGATTGGTGTGGTCCAAAAGAATTTTTCCCTGAATAGTAGGAAGTGATGTGTTCCCTAGTGTTTATTTTTCAATAATCTAGGCTTAATCATGAAGTTCATTCCATTTTTATCATTTTACTTAAACCATAAACAATTTGTTGGAGCAACCAAGATCACAAGAAGAAACACCATGCACAAGTACACAAGAAGTATCCTAGGATACCCTTCTCAACAAGGGAATAAAACCTGGCCAATCCTTTGCTATATTATTCAAGAGAAATACCTCCACCACCAAGAAAACCTAACACACAAAAGGGTGCTTACCAACCATAGAATACTAGCGTCCAAGAGAGGTGCACAATTTTCCCAAGTAGATGTACTTGCTGAAATTTCCAAACTCACACTTTTTTTTATATGATTCCTCAATGGGGAATTTAAATTTATTTATATTATACTAAACCTGTCAACATAAGTGTCAATTGGAATAACAAGGCCGACCTCTCTAACTCACAATATAATTAATAATAACAAGAATAATTATCTATTATATTAAGGTGGGGATGATCTGTACCCTTTACATTACAATTAGGGTTACAGGAAGGTTTGAATCTTGAACAATATAGCAAGGCATATCATACACCCACTTGTGCTCAACCACTAGGGGCACATCCATAGGGATGTCCATATCTCTATCTCACTGCGTTACACAAGAGAACCACTCTCACTAGTGCTCAACCATTAGGATCACGTTCAGTTGTGCTCATCCACAAGCATGTCCACTCAACAGATCTTCTTTCCCATTGCATTACACATGAGAGTCATATGGATTTCATGATCTCAACTCTCTACTCAGAGGAGGATAATACATCATCTTCATATTTGTCTCATGATGATGCACCGAGCTCTATGAGAATTCACATTCACCTTGTGCTTAGCCACAGACAAGTCCAACTCAATAGATCGCCTTTCTCACCGCGTTACACAGGAGAATCATCTGGAATTATTCTCAAATCTCTATAAGGAGGAGGCCATATCTATGTTCCATCTCTGTCTCAGATAGGAACCACACACCCCTCTCAGGGGCTCTCTCTTAGGTCGACTCAATCAGTCTGAGTCCTGGAGAATGTCTCACACAATTGTAATAATCAACACTCCCTCTTAGCTAGGGAGGCATTCTCCATCAGGAAAAGTCTTGCACGAAAGTACTCAAACTTTGTCTTGGCTATAGTCATCAAAACTCCCTCTCAAATAGAGAGGTATTATTCACCAAGACATTTTTGGTGAAGGTGTCTACAATATGTTCATGTGTTGGAAGGTAAGACACATGTACTTCTTTCCTCTGCATCATGTCTCTGAAAATGATATTTTATCTCAACGTGTTTTTATCTAACATGAAACACAAGTTTTTCAAGGAGCTTCACACAACTCTGGTTATAATCATAGAGTCCATCTCATGATCAAGTAAATCTGCCAGAAGTTTATGAAGCCACACTACTTCACACACTCAATGATATATACTCTGCTTCTGTGTTATTCAAGGCAATAGATCTTTGTTTCCTGCTGCACCAGGAAACCATGACAACCTTCATGGTAAAAAACTAACCGGATGTTCTCTTCTGGTCCACTATACTCTCTGCTCAATCTGTATCGACATATCTCATAAACTCAAGTTCACACTAGAGGCATATCTCAGGCCATATCCAACTGTGCCTCGCATATATCTCAATACATATTTTGCTATTGTCCAGTGACTCTGTCTCGGTTGACTCATGGAATGGCTAAGTACATTCACTGCATAGCATGAATCAAATCTGGTGTTAATCAGATACATTAGTGATCCAATCAGCCGTGGATCAGTCTCATCTGAATCATCATCAATATTTTTCTTCAAATCCATCACCATGGATTTTCATTCTATCATACTAAACTTCTTTAATATTCCCATTGTATATTTTCCTTGAATCAAGAAAATCTCATCATTCCTCTTTCATACTTCTTGTCCCAAGAAGTAGTGCATCATACTCAGATCCTTTATCTCAAAATTAGAAGTCAATGCTTACTTGTATCCAACAACAAGAATTTTTGAATAAGTCATAAAAATCAGGCTCTCATCACCAACACTGTAATAATATAGGTTTGGATCAGTAACACTATTGTTGAATCCCAAACTCATCAATAATCTATCCATCTGATATAGTTTCCAACTCATGGATGGTAGTACAGATGGAAGTGTATCAGGCTTACTGGATCAAGTGTCTCATCATAGAAAACTCCCTCTGTTTGTGAGAATCCTCTGGCTATAGATATCACTTTGTATTTATTGACACTTCCATCAGCTGTATGCTTGATCTTATAGATCCACTTGGAAGTCACCACAGACTTCCCTTCTGGTCTTTGAACAATATCTTATACATCATTTTTTTTAAGATATACTGGTATTCTTATGTTATGTAATCTTTCCATACATGTTATCCTGTTGCTTCTCTATTACAAGAAGACTCAGAATCAATGATGTGGCTCATGGCTAAAGAGTAGCTTGAAAAATATATTTTTTATTTCGAGATGTCCCTTGAGAGGCTTGTATGTTTCTCTGCCTCCTGCAGATTTAGCCTAGGTAGACCTTTTATCTCCTAATGTAATATCTCTGAACATATCAATTGGAACAACTGGATCAGATGGAATAATGTCTGTCTCCCTCTTAACTGCTGAAGGGGGAGAATGTATTGTCTCACTATCAATCTCCATCTGAGATTCTCTGGATCTTTGAAAGACTATCTCTTCTTCAAGGACAACATATCTACTTGTTTCAATTTGTCTCTGACCAAGGATGTTGATTTGGAATGTCTTCGAAGATTCACTGTTATTCCATAAACGCATCCTTTCTCCCTAAAGGGTCTATCTTGGACTTATTTTTTTTGGGTACATGAAAATACACTGGGCACCCAAATATCCTGAAGTGTTCAATCTTAGGCTTCACTCCGGTGAAGGATTCTTCGGGAGTTATGGTTTTCAAAGTCCGATGAAGTCTCTTGTTCTGAACATATACTATGTCATGCATGCTTCTATCCATAGAATCATAGAAAGATTATGATCATGCATTATTGCATTGGTTTCCTTAATGCTGGTTCTATTCTTCCTCTTTCTCAAATAGTTTTGACTCCCTCTGAGTCAAGTGACTTCCTCTGAAGGATAAACATCTTCCTTTGTTTTTAACCTGTCTAGAACAAGAAAAACAAGAGGAACCAAAACAAGAATATCTCCTAAAGGATATTAATGAGTACATCTCTAGAACCAAAACAATTTAAGGATTGTTGTCACATCTACAACACCTACTTGTATTGTAGAAAACTTTAGAAATATGGGTTAGAGGAATGACAATTATAACAATTAAACCTAGAGTCTTCACTTCCAGTGTGTTGTTACTCTAAATGCACTGAGATCCATCTGGATCCATGAATTCAGATAAAGGTTCCTTAGTCCTGCAATTTCCCTTATGAAAATGATACAATTAATATATATACAAGTTCATACCCAAGGGTGATGATATGATTTATCCAATGGCACCTGGTTGATCTCTGTCCCCTTGACATATTTATGAAGAGGGTAGTCATAGTGTCACCTTTTTGTATCACCCACAATAATCCTTCCTCTGAAGTCTTTACTTCCAGGAACTTGAAGTTGCTTGATCCATCAAGCTTGTCTTCCATCATAGTTATGTTCATCATAATTTTAGATTCTTCACAAACTCTTGTCAACTGGGCTAGAAAACCTGACAACTAGGCTAGGCTAGCACTTTTAGGTTTTGTTGGACATTTGAATTCCAACAATAAGCCTTTGAAATATAGGAGAACACTGGTGAGCTGAAGAGCTCCTTTAATGAGTTGCTGAAACCCTAATTCTAAAATTTCTGCAGAAATTAACGAAACCCTAGAAACCCTAGGGCCAAAATTTCAAAATGATCGGAATTTCACTTTGAGAATATCTGGAGGTTGTTGGATTACTGAGAGGGGGGGTTAGTCAGTAATAGCATAATTATAATCCTTTTTCTTCAAATGTTATATCAATGTAGAATTATTATCCAATAATGAGCAGTAAGAAATCATCAATCACACACATACACAGTACACCAGTGTTTTACGTGGAAACCCAAATAGGGAGAAAACCGCAAAATGCTTTTTCTTATATGTCTTGAAGAATTACATTCATTGGAATCACCAACTTCCTTTGTTTTCAAGCTACAACTAGAAGGAGGCTCCAACCCCCTAGTTTCTCAGGCTACAACTTGAGGGAAGCTCCAACTCCCCAATTCTCTGGCTACAACCAGAAGGAGGCTACAACCCCCTATGTTCTCCAGCTATAACCGAAAGGTGGCTACAACCACCTGTCCTTGCCCTGTCTTGCCACCCCGAAGTAGAAATATAATGATGGAACCAATGTCACACTATCACTGTGAGATATACCGCTGTAAACCTGTACCAATAAATCTGAACCATGCATCAACCTGTACCTCAACCTGTAATCAACTTGTACCATAAACAAGTGCATCAACCATGCACCAAACTCAACCAAAAGAACTTATCAATTTCATCATCCAAATATGATTTGTAGCTATGTAATATACTTGGTGTATATTATCACATTCCTGCAAACCTTCCTTAACTTTAACAACAAGAGACTATCATTTTCATCAAACTTTTCTTCAGTCTCACATGCCTAGTTTTGGATTAGTCAACAACCCTAACTTGAAGTAATCATAACTTTGAAATTGTAATGTATAAATATATGAAACTGAAACACAATATTCTTCAGTGTGTTTTATGCAATTCCTCCAGGTTTCACTACTTGGAACCTCTCAGAAAGGAGTTATAGCAAAAATGACATACCTTGTTGAATTTTGGCTTATTCTAGAGAGCGACCTTGTAGAGTGTGCCCTGCTTGAAATATTCGTTGAATTAATATGAAAATGTTACACAACATACTATATACTGTACCCTAACCAACACACTTGGTATCACTGAATTTGGATCTGTTATGAAGAAGATATGACATTTTTACCCAAAACACATGTTTTTAACTAGTTTCAGGACTAGCCACAAACCCTATTTTCCACAAAGTGTAACTCCCAAAATACAATGACCCACAAGAGAAATTTTTTACCACAGATATTTGGGTGTGTTTTCTCAATGGAATAGAAATTTTACGTTCTGAATCATTATAGAAAAAAATTTATAGCGAAAAATGTGATATGACCTATAAATAACATACCTTAGAAAGCACCATCAAAAGAATTTATCCTTCCTTGCATTTCAGACTTCTTTTCTTCACCTTCCCTAAGAAATTTGGCTTATATATCCTTGGTTACCTCAGACACTTATAGATATTCAATATTCTCAAGTGTGATTAAAATGAGAGAGCCTTGCCTCTTATTTATACTCTCCAAGTAGCTTCCTTAAAAACATCTTCTAGGTCACATGGCCCACTTTCCTTATTTTAGGGTTAACCCACTTCTATTTTCTCCATTAAATTTATTATTGAAATAATTTATTTTGTATTCACTTTGAATTATAATACACTCATCACTTCACTTTATTATTTACCTTTTAAAATTTCTTAAACCACTTTGATTACTTTGACCTTTTGGGGCTTCTAGATGACATATGAGGGTCCTCCAACTTCGTAAGGCCATAAATCTCAAACCGTGAGGAGTTATGTGACATTCAAGATACCAAAAAAATGGAATGACATGTACTATCCATATATAATATTATTACCTTCAAATATATCAAAAATCATACCGTTATCCATCAAACAAACTTGGGTCCATTACCCAAACCTGGGTTCTCCAACTTCACATGGTCATAACTTTCTAACCATGAGTAGTTATGCGACGTTATACATACCATCGAAAATGGCATGACCAATACTATCCATCTAGTATAGTTTCCTTGACAAATTAACTGTCCTTCATCTCATTATTCCACAATTAAACATGGGTTCTCTTACTCCACAAAGCGTCTTTCCGTGAGGGCTTTCACCATAAGGGGACCACTTTGGAGTTCATCCATATTTAATTCTTATCAACCATGAAAAAAAAATAACGAGTCATATTTACATCAAACAATATTGGGTCCATTACCCAAACTTTTGTGCTACGGGGCTTTCTTCAAGGGTTGACATCAATGAAAACCAACCTTAATCAACAATCTCCCCCTTTGTCATTGATGGAAACACTATGATGCAATAATGAAATCATATCACTCATGCTCCCCCTGGAACCATGCCTCTGTCCTTTACATCTGATAAATCTCTCCCCCTTTGTCATCAATGGCAAAGGTATCTTTCCATTCGAGGCTGCTCCCCCTGATTGAAATGTCCTCTTATGGTGCTTCCTCGTGTACATATAAGACATATAAGATAAGCATTCAAAAATCATTCATTTTGGAGTAGAAATAACTCCAACTCTTTTGCGAAGATATTCAAAGGCTTCCCGTGGAAGTGGTTTTGTAAATATGTCTGCCACTTGTTCTTTTGTGCCCACACAATCAACTCTGATGTTCTTTTGTACAACCTGTTCCCATAGAAAGTGATACTTGATTGGAATGTGCTTCATCTTGGAGTGCATCATCGAGTTTTTTGAGATACTGATGACACTTGTATTATCACAATATATTGGAATGGGCTCATCATACTCGATCTGTATATCTATCAAAATTTGTTTCATCTAAAGAACCTGTGTACAACATGCTGCTGTTGCAATATACTTTTCCTCGGCTGTAGATAGAGATACTGCTGATTGTTTCTTGCTTAGCCATGATAAAAAACACTCACCTAAGTAGAGCGCTGCTCCACTGGTGCTTCGTCGGTCATCAATACAACCTACCCAATCTGCATCTGTGTAGGCAATAAGTGATATGTCTTTTCCTTTTGGATACCATAATCCAAACTCTTCTGTTCCTTTGAGATATCTGAAGATACTCTTTACTGCTAATACATGTGATTCCTTTGGTGCTTCTTGAAATCGTGCCACCTGTCCAATGCTGTCACATATAGTAGGCTGCCAATCATTGACCTATATTGCCTTTGATTTGTAGACTTTGAATCATCATCTTTTCTCAACTTACAATTGGTTTGCATGGGAGTGGTAACTGGTTTGAAATCTTCCATTCCGAACCTCTTTAGCATTTCTCTGATATACTTGGTTTGAGAAATAAAAATTCCTTGGTTGCTTTGACATATCTGAATTCCTAGAAAGAAGGATAGTTCTCCAAGTAATGACATTTCAAATTCATTCTACATGTCTTTTGCAAATTTCTGGCTTAACCTGTCATCATCACTACCAAAAATAATATCATCAACATAAAATTCAATTAATAAAATATTACCTTAACTTACCTTGATGTACAGGTTGTTGTCTGCACTTCCTTTTCTAAACACTATCTGCTGTAGATACTTATCCAGTCTAGAGTACCATGCTCTAGGAGCCTGTTTTAGACCATACAAGGCCTTCTTTAATTTACACACATAGTCTGTGTTCTTTGACAATTGAAATCCTTCTGTTCTTTGACAATTGAAATCCTTTCGATTGTTCAATGTAGACTTATTCTTCAAGTTCCCCATTTAGAAAAGATGATTTTATTTCCATCTATACTTTAACATTTTTGGATCATGCATAAGCTAAAAGAAAAAGGATTGCTTCCATTCTGGCAACTGGGGAAAATGTCTCTTCAAAGTCAATTCCATCAATCTGTGCATATCCTTTACATACCAATCTAGCTTTGTTCCTTGTAACCTGTCCATCTTTATTCAATTTATTCCTGAAAACCCATTTTGTGCCAATCACATTCTTATTCTTTGGTCTTGGAACCAATTCCCAAGTGCCATTTTTATCTATTTGATCCATGGCCTTATTCCAAAATTCACCCTTGCTGGCTTCTTCAAAACAATTTGGTTCATTTATAGATAAGAGTGCTAGGTGTGTTTGTTCTGGTGAATGGATTTTTCTTCTAGTCTCAACTCCTGCATCTTTGTTTCCAATAATCTGATCTGAATGATGATTCTTCTATACTCATTTGCTAGGTGTCTTTGGAGATACTTGATGAACTTGCTCTTCTACTTCTATCAGATTCTCTTCATCTTCCTCTTCCTCTTCTACTTCTTTTTCATCTTCTTCTTCAAAAAATTGTTCCATTGATTTGTTTTCTTCTTCCTTTGATTTTGGTCTTCTTGTTTCATCAATTGTTACATTGATGCTTTCCACAACTTTGTTTAATATTATATTGTAACACTTGTATGCTTTCCTTGTACTTGAGTAACCAAGAAGTATTCCTTTGTCCACATGAGAGCTAAACTTTTCCATTCTTCCATCTTCTCTTTTGATGTAGCATTTGCTTCCAAAAACTTTGAAGTGCTTCAAATTTGCTGGTATTCCTTTCCATAGCTCATAGGGATTTTTATCAATGTTGTTTCTGAGCATTACTCTGTTTTGAATGTGAACTGCTGTATGCACTGCCTGGTCCAAAAAATATCTGTCAACTTTGAATCCATTATCATTGTTCGAGCCATTTCTTGTACTGTCATGTTCTTTCTTTCAACAATTCCATTCCGTTGAGGTGTCCTAGGGACGAAGAATTGCCTTTTATTCCATGATTTCTACAGTAGTCCATAAATTCCTTTGAGGTGAATTCTCCTCCATTATCCAATATTAAACATTTGATTCTTGAATCCATCTCATTTTCAACCATTTCCTTGTAGATATTGAAATTTTCAAAATATTCTGACTTGTTCTTGAGAAAGGAAACTGCAATCATTCTTGTATAATCATCAACTAATAACATAAAGTATCTCTCACCTTTTAAGCCTTTTGTTGTAGTTGGTCCAACTAGATCAGTATGCACAATTTCCAGTGGTTTTGTTGTTGAATATTCCTTTGATTTGAACATGGTCTTTGTTTGCTTTCCTTGTTGGCAATGCTTGCATAAAGTGTTGGTTGGTTTCGTGATCTGGGGCATTTCTCTGACTGCTTCTCTTTCACTGACTTTGAAAATATTATCAAAATGCATGTGACCCATTCTTCTATGCCATAGCCAAATTTAATCTTCCTTTCCTAGACAACACTTTTCATTTCCAATTTCGCTTAACACATATATGTTGCTTGAAGTTCTTGCAGCTGTAGCGACCAATTTCCCTGAACCTTCTTTTCTTATCTCACACTTTTTTGAATCGAAAGTAACTTTATGATCTTGGTCACACATTTGAATCACACTTAAAAGATTATGTTTCATATCTTCTACTAGTAGAACATTTTCTTCATTTTCATTCTTGTTCCCAATTTAGACTGTGCCTTTTCTAATGATTCTGGCTGAATCATCATTTTCGAAGGAGACTGATCCATATATTTCCTTTCGTAATATAAGAAATTTGTCTCTATCACCTTTCATGTGTTTTGAACATCCACTGTCAACATACCAACCACGTTTCTTCTGTTTAGCTTGTAGAGCAACTATGCATTCTTCATTGCTATACTGATCTTTCTTTCTTATCGATGTCATTTTCTGAGGTTCTTGTTTGTGACTCTGTTGAGGTTCTTTAGGAGGGACTAACATTCTGCAATTTTTGGCCATGTGTCCAAAATTGTTACATTTGTAACATTCCACTTCAGTGCTCAAAGATTCAAACCTGTTGTAACTTCTTCTCTGTGTTTCACTAGGTCTTATTGAATAACCCTCTTGTGTATGGATCTCAAAGTAGTTATTGTTCATGTTGTTAGCTCTGCAATTTACAACTTTATGTCCAAAATTATTACATGCATAACATAAACCAAAAAATATAGTTTGATACCTGGTAGTTGAAGATCTTCTGAAAGGAGGTGCTCTTATGAATCCTTCTTCTTATTGAGGCTTGTCTATCTGTTGTTGATTATGAAATCTAAATCTTCTTGGTGGAGGAGTGTCCCTATAATCTTCCTTGTATATCTTTTTATCCCCTTTGATTGTTTTTGCATAGATTTTTGGATTTGTTTCTTGCTCTGTTGTTTTGGAGCTTGATCCCTTTTCTATCTGATTGTATCCAAGTCAGGACTTGTCAAGATGATATTTTTGACTGTTGATAATGTCATCCAGAACTTTTGAGCTATTCTTCATATTTTTCTTTTGAATATCCTTTCTTAGTGTAACAATCTCTGCTTCTAGGTTTCTAATGATCCTGTCCTTTCCTTCTAGTTGTTATTTGAGTGCTTCTTCAATTCTTTTATCTTATTCTATTTGAACCTTCAATTTTGTGATCATTTGTTTTAGTTATTGAGTGTATTCTATGACACTCCTTATTTCTTCTCGGAAGTCAACTTTTGCCTCTTCAGTTTCTTCTTCATATTCTTCTTCGAATTCTTCTTTATCAGAGTCTTCTACTGCCATGAATAGAACTCTCCCTGTTTCACTATCACTGACTTCATCTTCATTTGATGATGAGATGTCTTCTTTGGTGGAAAATATTTTCTTGAAAACTTTCTGTATAGTTCTTTTACCTTTATATGTTTGTTTTCCTTTTGAGTAACCTTCATCATTTATCTTTTTCTTATGAGGAAATTTATTATCAAAATGACCAATACCATCACAATTAAAACAAATTAAAGGAATCTTACCTCTATACCTACCGTTGGTTCCCTTGTTCAGTCTTTTGATGAAGTTGGCCAATTCTTCATCATCTTCCGAGACGTCACTGCTGCTGCTATATTCTTCTTGTTCCTTTTTCTTTTGCTTTGATCTTTTGGATGCTTTGAAGGCTGCTTCTTTTACATCTGGATTTTCCTTTTCAATTCTCATCTCATATGCTGTGAAGATTCCATGCAGTTCATCCATGCTTATTGAGTTTATATTTGATCTTTCTTCTAGTGCTGATATCTTAGGGTTGAATCTCACAAGAAGAGATATTAGTACCTTTTGAACAATTACAGATTCTTCGATTTCTTCTCCCAGTCCTATGATTTCATTCACTGTTTCATCAACTCGTAAGAAGTAGGCTGCGATATCTTCATATTCCTTCATTTTTAGTGTTTCAAATTGACCTCTGTAAGTTTGAAGCTTTGCTACTTTGACTTTTGAATCTCCTTCATAAATATTTTGAAGCCTGTCCCAAATATCTTTAGCAGATTTACAATGTGAAACCTTGGTGAATACCGTATCACTGAGACCATTCAAAAGTGCATTTTTGGCTTTGGAATTATTCTCACCGAGTTTCACTGCTTTGTCATTTGTTGGTGGAACTTTTGGTGTTGTGTATCCATCTACAATTGATTGCCAAACTTGAAATCTCTGTGCCTGTATATATGTCTTCATCCTTATGCTCCAAAAAGCATACTTCTATCCATCAAACTATGGTATTCCATTTTTATACAAGTTGGTACTCTCCATGATCTACCTTTCAGTGGTTAAACTAATTTCTGAAGGAACCTTCTCTGATATCAATTGTTGATTTACTATGAGG
>ML813599.1:78631-92410 GCA_009831015.1 Picea engelmannii | reverse complement strand
GTATAGCCGAGATGTGGTATTTAGAGAAATGAAGGATGTTGTTAAACAGGAAGTCCTACCAAGTAAGGAAGAAGCAGAGAAGATAGAGTTTGATTTAAAGGATGATGAAGAAGACTCTACAGAAGAACATGAATCAAAAGAAGAAGATCCTCATACTCCAGTATTGAGGAGATCGGATCGAGAAAGAAGGTTACCAGAAAGGTATAGTCCACCTGATTTTCGTTCAAATTTTGCTTTGTCTATTACTGATGATGATCCTAGAACTGTCAGGGAAGCATTGGATTCAGAGGATGGAAATATTTGGAAAAGGGCCATGGAAGAAGAGATGGCATCTTTGGATAAGAATGAGGCTTGGGATCTAGTGGAGTTGCCAACTGGAAGAAAGCCCATTGGCAGAAAATGGGTATTTAAAAAGAATCTGAATGCAGAAGGAAAAGTGGAGAAATACAAAGCTCGATTAGTAGCAAAGGGTTATTCCCAGGTTGAGGGAAATTATTTTGGTGAGATTTTTTCTCCTGTTGCCAAGTTAACGTCTATAAGACTTTTGTTATCTGTTGCTGTTGCATTTGATTTTGAAATAGAACAGATGGATGTGAAGACAACATTCCTGCATGGGTATCTCGAAGAAGAAATCTTTATGAGGCAACCAGAAGTTTATGCTGTGAAAGGAAAGAAGGAGCTGGTATGCAAGCTGAAAAAGTCCCTGTATGGTTTAAAACAATCACCAAGGATGTGGTATCAAAAATTTGATACTTATATGCTGGGACTTGGCTTCAAAAGAAGCAAAGAGGACCACTATGTGTATTCTAAATTATTTGGTGATCATTTGATTTATTTGGTCTTGTATGTGGATGACATGTTTTTGATAGGAAACAACAAGGAGATTATCCAGGACGTGAAAACTCAGTTGTCCTCTAAATTCGACATGAAGGATGTTGGTGCTTCAAATTTCATTTTGGGAATGGAAATTAAAAGAGATCGAAAAAGGAGGAAACTCTGGTTAAATCAGAGAACATATGTTGAGACAATATTGTAGAGGTTTAATATGCAGGAATGTAAACTGGTTAAGGTTCCTATTCCTGTTGGTGCAAAGTTATCTGCGGATCAGTGTCCCAAGACATATGAAGAAGAGGAGGACATGTCTTGTGTTCCACATGCGAGTGCAGTCGGCAGTTTGATGTATGCAATGGTCTGTACTAGACTGGACATTGCACATGCAGTGGGAGTTTTGAGCAGGTATATGTCAAAAGCAGGGAAGGAGCATTGGACAACAGTAAAAAGGGTTTTCAGGTATTTGCGTGGCACTTCTAGCTATGGATTGTGCTACGAAGGAAGACCAGGATTGGACAGAGTGGTTGATATACATGGCTTTGTGGATGCTGACTGGGCTGGAGATTTGGATCGTAGGAGATCTACAAGCGGGTATGTGTTTAACCTGCTTGGAGGAGCAATAAGTTGGATGAGCAAAAGACAGGCTGTAGTGGCACTTTCGACTACAGAATCTGAATACATGGCAGCCACTCATGCAAGTAAGGAAGCAATATGGTTGCAAATATTGTGTTCAAGTATTGGGTTGGTACAAGAAGCTGTAGGGATAGAGTGTGACAGTCAGAGTGCAATTTTCTTGGTGAAGAACCCTGGTTATCATTCAAAGACAAAGCACATTGATGTTCAATATCACTTTGTGAGAGACATGATTGAAGAAAAGAAAGTATCACTGATGAAGGTAGATACTTTGAAGAATGTTACAGATTCATTAATAAAATCTGTGAGCACTGAGAAGTTCTCTTGGTGTAGAGGATCCATGGGCATTGTTGCCTTGGATTGTTGACTATGTAACCCTGTAACCCCTTGTGTGCAAAGAAAACAACAAGTGGGAGAATGTTGGGTATGTGTTATATTCTTTGCACGAGTAGTAGTGTCTGAGCGCCTGCACCGGGTGCGCTGGGGTTCGGGGGCAGCGCCCCCGAAAAAAATATTTTTTTGGGCCGACATATTTTCGCCGGTTTCGGGCCGACATATTATCGTCGGGCTGACATATTTCCGGGACGACATATTTCCGGGACCACATGATATTAGGTGGTTTTCGGCACATGGTTTTTGCCCATGGTTTTCTATTTTCGGTTAAGGAATTAGGGTTTTGGACTAATCCAGGTCATTGGGTTAGTGTTTTGGATGCTGCTGGCTCCTATATGTATATTGTATTGTAAACAATGTAACACAATTTGTATGAATATAATATACGCTGGTTTTCTCGGTTTGGGTTTCCAGGTGAAAAATCTCTGTGTAATGTTTGTATTTGCCATTGTATCTTTTCTGTTCTTTTCTGAATATCAGTTTGCAGTAGATATTGTACAAGGTTAGAATTTACAATGAAGTGCGCATGTCTCAGAGGGAGATGCTACTGCAGCTATGAGGTGACATCATGGAGGTTATTGGTTTATCTCTTGGGCATATCTTGGTTAAGTGGTGTGCTACTCTTCCCTAGTCAAGGGTTAGAGGAGGATATTCTTCTTTGTTAGTTCTCTCATGGAGAGAGGCATTTTTATTGGTTGGTGGATCTATATTGAGGAAGTTTACTGGGTTTTTCCCCTAGAGGTTTTTCCCAGGGTAAATCTTGTGTATCCTGTGAATGTTATTCTTTCAGTGATCCTTTATATGCATTTATTGTGCTAATGGTTTAAACATAAAATAAAAATAATCTAATTAACTTCTTAAGACGCAAAACCAACACTGGTAACCCATTAGCTATGTCCTCTACCCACAAAAATTGGTAGTCAACCAAAACTTAAGATGTGTCATTTACATTTTTATATCCATTCTACTTAGGTGGGGATATAGATTCAAAACACCTCTATCATTGTATGCACTAAAAATGATTATAAATGTCAATTACAATATTTTTCCCAACCCATCCCTCTTGCATTCACTCATCCACTATTTTTCCTCAAAAGTTCTAGGAATTGCATTCTTGAACACAAGTGACTTACTCACTTAGTCACTTTTCCATTAACTTAAATTGCAATTGGAATTTGAGTATCCTAAAATGGATGAACCAACTTGAGGTTCTCTCCTACTCACATGGTTCTAGTCAATGACCTGGCACCATTGTGTCATTACAAAAAATGAATGGTCCAATAGGCCTTGAGAACACATATTGACTCACTCTTGAGTGAAATCTGAATTGTCTCTTCTTTCTATGCCCCCTCTTTGCCTTGTCCCAATTTGGTCCATTTTTTATCCTCCTTTGCACTATGGCCTCATAAACATCAACGATAAGATGTCATTTTTGTAGAGCATGATATCTCTTTGTCACTGCTAGCCTAAGCTATCATATTTGTGCTCATTCCTCTCAAGAAGCTTGTAAAAATAGATCTAGTTCATCTTCTTTTTGAATTTTTGTTGGTAGCTAAGATTTTTTCTTAGGATCAATAATGAGGTCAGCCTATTGCTACAAGTCTTGAATGTGTGCTTCGAGGTCATGTGAAAGTTGCTCCTAAATCTCAACGATACTGAACTAGTTCTAGACAATCAAATGAACTATCTTGGTTTGCTTTGTCACAACTTGGATTTTTTTCTTGGATTATCTAGTTAACTAACCAATGAATCTATCTTCCCCATTAGTTCTTGTGTTTTCTAATCTCCATAGCAGTGTTTGACATCTAACTATAAAAATATATTTGTCTTTTATTCCTTGAGTCACAATAGAGAAGTAACAACCTTCTTAATAAAGGTTTTAATTCTCATTGCTAAGAATATCTTCAAGCTCAAGGTATTCACCTTGGGCTAAGGGATAGAAGTATGACCACTCTTGGTGGATTGGTTCAAGATCATATAATAAGTTGTGTTTGTCATGAAAAAGAGTGTTTCATTCAACCAATGCATCATGGAGTTGAACTTGGAGCTTTTGATTCAATTAGTAATCGATCTCGATTCAATTAGTAATCGATCTCTTCACCTATCACTGTAAAGGTTCATAAAAAATCATATGATGGTAATTGGTCAACATTTGTAGGATCCAATGCTCGCAAATGCAAAGACATTGTAGGGTTCTACCAATAAAGAGGGTTGGAATTGTGAGTAGGGTTCTTAGTGTGACTTTGAGCTCCTAT
The DNA here is from genome assembly GCA_009831015.1 of Picea engelmannii. Classification (NCBI taxonomy): domain Eukaryota; kingdom Viridiplantae; phylum Streptophyta; class Pinopsida; order Pinales; family Pinaceae; genus Picea; species Picea engelmannii. The sequence goes on along the minus strand of ML813599.1, from coordinate 88,298 downwards.
ATCCTCTGATCGCATAATATCTACCACTTGCAATGTTTCATTCCTAACTCTTTATGGGATTTGACAATGATAAAATGTGCAATATAAATTTTTTTCTAGCATATTTTTATCGTGTCTTCACCATACTTAGGATTCTAAGCCAATGAATGAATGTGCATAATGGTAGTCTCATGATGCAGTGGGAGTGTTCATGTAGCAGCCTAATTGGTCTTTGTGAGTGTAGGCATTTTAATGGGTTATGTCGAAATAATAAATTTCTTAGGCTCAAGGGAAGTAAACCATCCCTAAGTTGTATTGTGCATGTATTCATCATCATCATCAATCATAGGATTATTGGTTGTGGAGCCTAATTATCTTCTTGATTCATAGGTATTTGTTTTCAGTTGTGTTTATACCCCATGAAGACTGTACACCCCAAAATATTGTACACCCCTCCACGCAGGGGGGTTACAGGGGTGGCTTGTCCTCCCCTGCAGGTAAATCTGGACCATTCATTATAAGGTCGGAGATCTGACAGTAGAAGTTATGTTAGGTTTTTTTTCTCTAGAAGGAAACCCTTTTTTATGAGGGAATTGTATTACAACTATGTATCATTGCAAATATTGTATTCTGAGAGAGGAGATTGTGAGAGAAAGAAGAGGAAGTTACAATGGGTGTGATGTAGGTTTTATCCCTTCATTTTGTTGGATAATAAAAAGGAAGGGCCTAGAAATTTCTTTGGTGGATGTAGCCCACACTGGGTGAACCATGTATATCTGTGTCTATATTGTATTGTGTATCGTCTATGTTTTATTTCCACATTTGTCTTATTTTTATTGCTCCATGATCCTGTTCTTTTAACAATTGGTATCAGAGAAAAAGGTAACTCACAGGAAAAGAGGGTTCTTGGTTCAAGTGGGAGAAATGGCGGAAGATGGAAAGTTTAGGGCCGAAAAATTTAACAGCCAAAACTACTAGTTATGGAAGATGTAGATGGAATATTATTTATATCAGAAGGATCTATTCCTACCATTGGATGGAATAACAAAGGAGCTTATGGCCATGAAGGACAAAGAATGAGAGGTTCTTGAAAAAAAGGCACTAGGAATGATATGGTTGAGCCTGGCAGCATCGATTGATTTCAATATTTTGAAAGAAAAGACAACAAAGGAGATGATGGATGCATTGGATAAATTGTATGAAAAACCCTTGACATCCAATAAGGTACATCTAATGAAGAGATTATTTAATATGAAGATGTCAGAAGGTGGATTTGTTGTAGATAATTTAAATTAATTTCATACGGTTACTAATCAACTAAGTTCTGTAAAAGTGGAATTTTATGATGAGGTTAGGGCTCTTCTAATCTTGTGCTCATTGCCAGAAAGTTGGAATGACTTGGTCATGGATATAAGTAACTTTGTCTTTGGTTCAAACAATTTAAAATTTGATGATGTTGTTGGTGTTATCCTTAGTGACGAAATGCGATGAAAAAACATAGGGAAGACATCAGGTAATGTGTTAAACATGGAGAACAAGGGAAGAAAAAAGGATAGAGGAAATGGCTCAGGGAACCATGAGAATTCTAAAAAGGGAATATCCAAATCCAGACTAGGAAAGATATAGTGCTAGAATTGTGGGAAGAAATGACATCTGGAGAACAAGGGAAGATAAAATGATAGAGGAAAGGGCTCAAGGAACCGTGAGAATTCTAGGAAGGGAATATCCAAATCCAGACTAGGAAATATAGAGTGTTGGAATTGTGGGAAGAAAGGACATCTGAAGAAATATTGCAAAGCTCCAAAGAAACAAAGAGATGGACAGTAGGAGAAAAATCAGGAAGCAAATGTAACAAGTGACGTGTTACAAGATTCTTTGATTCTTTCTGTAGATAATATTTCTGAGTCTTGGGTAGTATATTTAGGGGCTTCATTTCATGCCATGCCCCATAGGAAACATTTTCTAGATTGTGTTCAAGGTGATTTTGGACAGGTTCATTTGGGTGATGATGGAACATGCAAAATTGTTGGAATGGGAAAGGTAAAAATAAAGTAAAGGAATGGAAACCAATGGTTGTTGAAAGAGGTAAGACATGTTCCATATCTAAGGAAAAATCTAATCTCAACATGGCAGTTGGAAAGTGAAGGTCACATATCCATATTTAAAGATAAGGTGTGGAAGGTCACCAAAGTATCACTGGTGATAGAAAAAGGAGAGAAGGTAGGTACATTGTATTTATGTACTGGTAATACTGACTCTTCTAACTCTTTAGCTTCTACATGAGTGAATACAACACCGTGGCATCATAGGATTGGACACATGAGTGAGAAGGGGATGTAGATACTTTACAAAAGAAATTTGTTGCTAGATCTTAAACAAATTGATTTGGATTTCTGTGAGCATTGTGTTTATGTAAAACATAAGAGAGTCACATTTCTCAAAGTCGGAAAAGAAAAGAAGAGTGAAAGGTTAGAGCTTGTGCATACAGATGTATGGGGACCAACTCAAGTATCATCTCTTGGTGGCTCTCATTATTATGTTACTTTTATTGATGATGCAACTAGAAAAACTTGGGGTTTATTGCATTAGACAAAAATCTATTGTTTTTGATACTTTTAAGAAATGGAAATCTTTGGTTGAGAATGAGACATGAAAAAGGTTGAAGTGTCTCAAATCAGACAATGAAGGTGAATATTGCAGCAAGGAGTTTGATGATTACTGTTCATAAAATGATATTCGTAGAGATAAGGCAGTTCCAAGAACACCACAAGAAAATGGTGTGTCAGAAAGGATGAACAAGACAATCATGGAGCATGCAAGGAGTATGATATTGCATGCTAGTTTTCCCTTACATTTCTGGGGAGATGTTGTATATAATGTTGTTTACTTAATAAATGGAGGACCTTCAAGCTCTTTGGATGGTGGAATTCCAGAGGAGGCATGGACAGGTAAAAAGGTAAACTATTCTTTTTTGAAGACTTTCGGTTGTGAAGCATTTGTCCATATTGATAAAGAAAATAGAACAAAGCTAGAGGAAAAATCCAAGAAGTGTACCTTTATTGGATACAATGTTAATGATTTTGGTTATCGCTTATGTGATTATGAAAATCACACAATCATTAGGAGTAGATATTTAATATTCAATGAGAAGGTCATGTACAAAGATCAGTTGCAAGGAAAGAAACAGGAAAAATAAAAACCAGAATACACAGTGCTTGATGAGATCACTGAAAAATAAATTCCAAAGGTACTAGAAAATCAAAATGTACAACAACAGGAGAAACATTTACCTCAAAATCCTGCAAGTGTTGTTAGAATATCTACTAGGTTAAGTAGACTCCCTTAACGATACTCTCCTTCATTTTATTATTTATTGTTGACTGATTATGGTGAACAAGAATGTTATGAAGAGGAAATGTAGGTAGACACTAAAAATAAGTGGGGGAAAGGCATGAACGAGGAAATGGATTCCTCGGTAAATAACCAGACTTTGGACTTGGTTTAGTTTGCTGCAGGAAAAAGAGAATTGCAGAATAAATGGTTTACAAGTTGAAGGAAGGAGATGGAGGAAAAAAACGGTACACGGCTAGACTTGTTGTAAAGGGGTTTTCACAAAAGAAATATATATATTTTTGATGAAATATTTTCTCCTATTGTTAAGATGACTTCAATTAGGACTATTTTAAGTCTTGTGGTTGTAGAAGATTTTCATATTGAATAGTTATACATAAAAACAACTTTTCTCCATAGATATTTAGAGGAAGATATTTATATGCAGTAGCCACAGGGGTATGAGGTCAAAGGAAATGATATTTTGGTATGCAGGTTGAAGAAGAGCTTGTATGGCCTAAAGCAAGTTCCAAGGAAGTGGTATTTGAAGTTTGACAAGTTTATGACATAACAAGGTTATAGTAGATGTCATTCTGATCACTGTGTTTATTTTAAAAGGATAGAAAATGGAAGATATATTATCTTGCTATTGTATGTAGATGACATGCTTGTTGCAGGGTCTAATATGCAGGATATAAATGTGCTCAAGAAGAAATTAGATAATTCATTTTAGAAGAAGGATTTAGGTGCTGCAAAGAAAATATTTGGTATGAGAATAACGAGAGACAAGAAAAATCACAAATTGACATTGTCTCATGGTGAGTACATAGAGAAGGTGTTGGAGAGGTTTAGAATGCAGAATGCAAAACCAATTAGTACACCTTTGGCCAACCATTTCAAATTAACTAAGGAAATGTGTCCCAAGACACATGAGGGGATATACTACATGTCTAGGGTCCCTTATTCATCAACAATTGGTAGATTGATGTGTGCAATGATTTGCACAAGACCATATATTGCACATGCAATGGGAATTGTGAAAAGTTGGGAGGAAATAAAGTGGATTCTTAGGTATTTGAGAGGTGCTGTTACTCATGCATTATGTTTTAGAGGTTCAAACACTGTTCCACAAAGATATGTTGATTCATATATGGAAAGTGATAAAGATAGCAGGAGGAGCACCACATGGTATGTTTTTACTGTAGCTGGAACAATAATAAGTTGGATTTTGAAATTGCAAAAGGTTGTTGCACTTTCAATAACAGAAGTAGAGTATGTTGCTGCTACAGAGGCTAATAAAGAAATGATTTGGTTACAGAGGGTTATGGAGGAATTAGGAAAGAAGCATGAGAATAGCAGGTTGTACCATGATAGTGAGAGTGCCATTCATGTTGAAAATAAATCATCATTCCATTCGAAGACTAAGCATATACACCTCAAGTATCATTTCATACAATTTGTCTTGGAAGATGGGCATTTGAAGTTGGAAAAGATACACACTAGCCAGAATCCCGCAGACATGTTAACAAATGGAATAACTAGGGAGAAATTGAGTTCCTGCTCAATTTCAGTTGCTCTTCAAGCATGAAGGTGAAGATGATAAATTTTCTAGGTCCAAGGTGGAGTATAGTCCAGTGGGTAAAACAACAATGGAGTTGTTGTGATCTGTCTCCAAGTGGGAGATTTTTGGTTGTGGAGCCCGATTATCTTCTGGATTCATAGGTCTTTGTTTTTAGCCTTGTTTATACCCCATGAAGACTGTACATCCTGGAATATTGTACACCCCTCCACGCAAGGGGTTTGCAGGGGGGTATTCCCCCCCTGCGAGTGAATTTGGACCGTTCATTATAAGGTCACAGATATGACAATAGAAGTTATGTTAGAGTTTTTTCCCCAAGAAGGCAACCCTCTTTTATGAGGAAATTGTATTGCGGTTGTGTATCATTGTGAATATTGTATTCTGAGAGAGGATATCGCGAGAGAATGAAGAGGAAGTTACAACGGGTGTGTTGTAGGTTATATCCCTTCATTTTGATGGATAATAAAATTTAAGGACCTACCAATTTCTCTAGTGGATGTATCCCACACTGAGTGAACCACATATATCTATGTCTCTATTGTATTGTGTATTTTCTGTGTTTTATTTCCACATTTTTCTTATTTTTATTGCTCTGTGATCCTATTTTTCTAACAAGGATCCTTAGAATAGAAAACCAAATATTCCTTTCTCATATCCTTTCTTTTACGTGGGTCCTCACCATTTCCTACACTCAAACTATTGGAACCATGTTGTATGGGAACAATGGAGATACAATCATGCTCCACTATATTTTGGTTGGGATTAACAATAGGCTCTTTTGGAAAATGGCCTTCTCTTATAGAGGAAGCGTGGCCAAAAATAGTGGCCCCATGCACTTCCAACTCACTCATAATGTCATTTTTTAGGAAAGGTAGTTCATCATATCAACATTGTGTTGAATGATAACAACCTCCTCTCTAGTAGACAAAATTGTAGGTTGGATGGTAGGGAGAGTAACGAGGAAGAGGGTTGAGGATTTGGTGATTGTAGAAGCACTTAGGTTTTAAAAAATAGAGGCTAAGTCGTGCAATTTCACCATTGGGAGGTATAACTATAGAGGTTTTTTTTGAGCTCTCTCTAGGATACTCTGTGGTTTGGAACTTAAGGGTTGAACCGTCCATTTTTGGGAATGATGGTACATGTTAATAAATTAGCAATATTACCAAGGCATACTTTAAGATATTGACAAATACAAACAAATTCATTCACAATATGACCTTTTAACACTTGTGGAAATTGAACTATATGGGTGTTTTTCATTGGTTTTCTCTGACAGAATTATGCTCTGCTCCAAGCTCATTATCTAAATTCAAATCGTTGGTATCTCGAATAGCCTTTTTTTGAATTTCTTTGCTTTTGATCTCAGAAGATAATAATTCACCTTTATAAACATGAAAACAATATTGTCTATTGATTCCCTCTTCTTGATGTATGAACATGTAGAGATCTTGTTAGCGAGTTTTCTGGATAAAAAATGTGTAAGAAGTTTTGAAACATCCAATGTTTCGAGTTTACACTCCACCCATCATCAAGGACAAATAATACATTAAAGAAGAGTTCTCTTCATTGACGATCCTCCAACGGGTACCATTCCCATATCTAATGGTTCACGACTCTTGATCTCTATGGTCCATATCATGTGGTCAATGCCAACTTACCTAGAGATTATCATCCATCCCTTACCATGTGATGTGGAGATTTCGATGGATCGAAAACTGAGGTTTAATATCAAATATCCATCGACCAACGAATTTCATTGACCCCGACTTTTTTCATCGTCGACAATTCTAGATCAAACATGACCTTACTAACCTCTCATGCTCCAACAATGATGCTATGGATCTAACGGTCCAGATTGTTAGGTAGATAGAGAGGTAGTGGGGTCCCCAAAGGGCCCATCGTGATAATAGTGAAGGCCATTCAATGTAAGGTGGACTATGTCCATTATAGTATTAAATAAGGCCCACTATGGTAGTTAGATATAATAAATGTAAGATGACTTCTTAGAAGGTTCTTCCGCTAGAATGTTCTCAGGTGGTTGGTAGCACTATATAAAAGGGTTCAAGAAATGTAATGAGATATGAAGAGAAATATTGTATTTGGAGCTGAAGCTCATTAGAAGGTTTCCCCCTTTATATAGTGCTACCAACCACCTAAGAAAATTTGAGAGGAAAAACCTTCTAGAAGTAGAACCTTGTAAGAAGTCCTCTTACATTTACTATATCTAACTACCATAGTGGGCCTTATTTAATACTATAGTGGACCTAGTCCACCTTACATTGAATGACCTCCTGTAATATACTAGATATAAAAAGTATGCGGAATAGAAATAAAATGCTAGAAATGGCAGAATAATAGTAATATAACCAGCATAATCTCCACAATAACACATAAATGATATAAGAACAACAACAGAAATAACACCTTGATTCAGAAATAACACTATTACAATAATATCCAAGCTAGGTTTTTCATACCCTTGACCCTTATTTATACTAAATATGTCTATCAAAAGAAGCATCTAGAGGAAGATCCTTCTAGAAGCGAAAGATTCTATTAGGTCTTCTTACATCCACCTTATTCTATTTTATTGAAAGGCCTTATTAATATTGACCTTTATTACATCCGAATATATTTCTCTACCTATGTGCGGGTTAGGACCCTAACATATCCACCCCCTTAAAAACAACCTTGTCCTCAAGGATTGAGATGTGGAAACTGCTGCATAATGGTAGCTAGTTCCCAAGTGGCATCTGCTGGAGTTGTATCTTTCCATTGGACTAGCACTTCCTTGATGGTTCTCTGATGCAGGCGACGCTCACGCTGGTCCAAATCTTCTTCTAGCTGTATCCAAATGGATCCTTCTTCAGCTAACTTGAGAAGGTTGGTTTGAATTTGGCACCTAGTTCCAATCACCTTCTTTAAGCATGAAACATGAAAAATAGGATGTAGCTTCGAATGACTGGGTAGAGATAACTAATAGGCGACTTGTCCCACACGCTTGAGAATTGTATAAGGACCATAAAATTTAGGTGCTAGCTTCTGACAATGTTCGTCCTTGAGGGAAGTTTTCTTGTAAGGTTGCAGTTGCAGAAACACCTGATCCCCTTCTGCAAATTGATGTTCAGAGCGACCTTGATCTGCTTGTTGCTTCATGTGATTCTGTGCCATGACCAAGTTCTCTTTGAGGGTACAGAGAATATCCTCTCGAACTGTAAGTGTTTGGTCAACCGCTTGGACCTTCGAGGTACCCGGTAAGTATGACAGAACTGAAGGTGGCTTCTGTCCATATACCGCTTCAAAAGGAGTCATGCGTGTAGCTGTATGGTAGGAAGTGTTGTACCACCATTCAATGAGGGGTAACCATTGAGCCCACTGATTTTTCTTTTTAGAGGCAAAACGCCTCAGATATGTTTCCAAACCCTTGTTGACAACTTCCGTTTGACCATCAGTTTGGGGATGATAAGCTGTGTTGAGATGCAATTGGGTGCCTTGTAGCTTGAACAGTTCTTGCCAAAAATTTCTTGTGAAAGTTGGGTCACGATCAGAAACAATAGAGTGTGGCATGCCATGAAGCTTGAAGACATGGTCCATGAAAATTTGAGCCACCTTGGATGCAGTAAGTGGGTGTTGAAGAGCATAAAAATGAGCATACTTGGAAAGGAAATCAACAACCACCATTATGACTGATTTATTTCCCGATTTGGGTAAGCCGATAATAAATTCCATAGAGATATCCTTCCAAATAGCAAGTGGAATCAGAAGTGGTTGTAGTGTGCCTGAAGATTTGACTGTTTCTCCCTTGTTGCGTTGACACACATCACATTTAGTGAAAAAATTACGGATGTCCTGTTTTATACCATCCCAGAAAAAAGAACGTTTGACCCTGTCATATGTTTTGGTGAACCTGGAGTGCCCTACTGTGGGTGTAGCATGAAGCTTAGAAAGTACCGTGGATTTAATCTTTGATTGTTTAATTAAATACAAATGACCTTTGTATCGAAACTCATCCTGGAACCAAGAGTACCCTGGGGGAGTTGGAGCATTGGACTGCAATTGCTGGATTAGATGCGAACTTTTGGGATCTTGTAGCCATTCCTGGCGAACGACTTGGAGACAATTTGGTACAATGAAGGAAAGAGAAAAAAGGGATCCTTCTTCTTCATATTTTCAGGAAAGTGCATCCGCCACATCATTGTCTTTGCCTTTCTTGTAAATGATCTCATAATCATATCCAAACTTCTTAGTCACCCATTTTTGTTTCTCCGGGGAGGAAATGCATTGTTCCAAAAAATACTTCAGGCTTTGATGGTCTGTCTTAATTTGGAAACATTGCCCCAAGAGATAAGGGCGCCACAGATCAATATCATGTAGAATAGCCAACATTTCCTTTTCATAGATGGGTTTTCCCAGATTTATTTCAGATAGTTTCTTGCTCGTGAAGGCCAAAGGTCGAACCTCTTGCATAAGGACAACACCAATTCCTTTCCCTGAGGCATCAAATTCCAACACAAAGGTCTTTGTGAAATCAGGAAGGGATAGAACTAGAGTGGTGCACATGGCCATATTCAAGGTTTGAAAAGCTTGAGCAATGTCTGGAGTCCAAGTGAAAGAGTTCTTTTTGAGGAGAGCAGTGAGAGGTGCTACAATCTTTCCATAATTCTTAACAAACTTGTGATAATATGTTAAGGTCCTAACCCGCACATAGGTAGATCAATGTATTCGGATGTAATAAAGGTCAATATTAATAAGACCTTTCAATAAAATAGAATAAGGCGG